>JAVTVY010041058.1:0-18098 GCA_036873755.1 Hanleya hanleyi
AATTTCAATGGCAGTCCGATGCGTTTCTCTACAGACGGCCATGTCGAATACTCCCAGGGAAAGCGTATCGAGCTCAATGCTAACTTTGATATTGACAGTGCAGCCAAGGTTATCAATGTCGATCTGAAGACACCTTTCAGAGAGTTTGAGGAGGTTTCTCTGGGTGGTAAATTCGAGGGAACACTGACAAAATTCGCCACCAATGCTGATGTTCAGTACCAAATGGGTAAACGTATCAATTTGAGTGGGGACGTTAACCTGGAGAGCAACCCCAAAACTATCAGCACTGTGTTGAAAACACCCTTCTCCGAATACGAGGAAATTTCTGCCATTGCCAACTTCAACGGTTACTCGAAGCGTTTCACAACTGACGCGCAGGTCACATATGCCGGAAACAGACGCCTGGAGGCGAACGCTGACGTTGATATAGAGGGATCCCGTAAAAGCGTTACTGCTGATATACGGACCCCATTCAGTGGATTTGAGAAGATATCAGTCGAAGGTAAATTAAACGGCCGCTTGAGCAGATTTTCATCTGAAGGGTATGTGGAGTATGCCCCACGAAAGAGGATTTCGGTGGAAGCAAGTTCCGACGTAGAGGGAGAGAAGAAGGGCATGAGTGCTAGCCTGAAGACGCCGTTCGAAGGTCTCCGAGATATTTCTGCGAAGACCAGCTACAATGGTGTTCCCAGTCGATTCTCAGCTGATGCCGACATACAGTATGATTCCAAAAAGATTGAAGTAAGCACCAGTTTTGACATAGAGAGTGATCCCAAGGCTCTGAATGTTCGTCTAACGACTCCGTACCGTGGATACGAGTCGCAAGGAGTTGCCCTCAGTTGCATGCCTGGTACTACAAACTTCAAAGCCGCAGCCACCGTGGAGGCATCAGCGATGAGAAAACCAATCCTTGCTCGTGCCTCTCTACAATACAACACGCCAACTGATCTGGACGGCACGGTCACCTTCACCAGTGCCATCCCGTACATGGAGAGCCTCAAACTGGCTGTGAAGAACACCTACGTGAAGAAATACACATCTCATATTGAGGTCACGTGGGCCCCTCGCAAGACCATTATTGTGGATCAAAACTGTGACGTGGATAAACAGTGGGGACGTAGCAAGACCGCCGGTGACATCAGTATTTCCACGCCGTTCGAGTTCCTACGAGAAGCAACAACCAAGTTGGAGGTGGACCGATCCAAGGTGCGTCACTATGTGAAACTTGGTGTGGACCACAACGGCCGAAATGTCTTGGATATATCGGGTAATGTAGCCTCCGGGAAGAGAAAGAGCGTCGACATCAACATGCGAAACCCTCATCCCATGCAGGTACAGGCTAGTGGGTCAATAGATTCAGATGCAGCTGAGGGTAACGTTTTCGTCAACTGGAACAAGCGTGATGCCAAGAGCAACATCCGAGTCAACGGGCAGTTCAACGACGCCAGCGATTTGTACACATGGAACAAAGGCATTGATGTTCAGATTGTGCATCCCACGCATACCCTCGGCGTCAAGGGCAAAGTATTGAGCTCATTCAACAGCCTGGCATCCTCGGGTGAAGTGAGTTTGGATGATAAGAAGACCTCATTCGAGGCTGAATGGAAAGACACTAGCCGAAGCTACACAAAGATGAATGAGGTCCGAGTGCGCGTGAACTCGCCGCACCGAAGTGTGGAGGTACTTGGAACACACAGCGATGACACGGCCAAGATCGCCCACGACCTTACCATATCCTGGGATGTAGAACGGGATGCCATGAAGAAAATCGTTGCATCCTCTGTGGTTCAGAGATCGGCCAACTACCTGAAGTCCGACTTCAAACTTGAAATACCAAGCATTAGACAGGTGAGTTGTCCCTCTAATAATTCAATCAGAAGAAGTTTAATTTCCCAATTACGGTAATTCCTCTAATAAATCGATTACCCTATTGGAGATCGATCACCAATGATTTTTGGAGAAAAATATGATCGGAAGTTGTCCCCCTTTACAAAGGCTGTTGCCTATGAAATGCTTAGCCAGGGTTCTCAGAGACAACAGGGTAATGCAGCTCACCATGCTCTTCACAAACTCCATTTAGCTGAATTGTATTTAATCAAACCCCTGGCCACTTGAATAGAATTTCAGACGAGTTTTTAAAACCGCCGGTGTTGGAAACTGGACCCTTGCTGATTCATTCGCTGAATACCCGACTCTCTGGAATTGCCACTTTTCAATCAGTTGCAATAAATTATCGATCACCCCTCTGTTTTACCACCTCAAATATCACTTTCGGTGATCGATTTATCAGTGGAATTACCGTAAAACATTAAGTTGTCAAAACTGGTTCAAGATCATGCATATGATCCATTATTTCAATGATTTTAGAGGGTGATCAAATTTATTAGAACCACCAATTGAAATTTGTCCCCATAATTGAGGGTGATTGAATTTTGACAGGGGGATTGAATTATTGGAGGGATTGCCATATTGAAATGTTCACACAACCTTATTTTCTAGTAGATTTATGGCTGAATAGATTTTACATGTTATCTTTTCTTCCCGAAACTAAAAGCAGACATAATGGTTTGGTATTTTGTCGATGGCGTGCGATAGAATCCTGCATGGAGCTTCTTGAATGCCTAGCTTGCCATAAGACCCCATGTGTGATTGCATTCTATCAAATCTGATCAAATTTGAGGTGTATATTGTCCCTTCATTTAATTACAGGAAATCAGGCTTCTGAGCGAAGCAACACTAAGAAGTGGACGGACAGTCTTTGACGGGAAGACGGAATTCACATATTCTCCGGATCAGAGAAAGAAACTAACTGTCAGCTCCAAGATTGAAGATGTGTCGGTCAGATATGGAGATAACTCCAACTACACGATGGTCTTCGCCATCAGCCATCCCATCACCGAGACAGATGTGAGAATCACGTCTCATGCCGGAATGAACGAGAACAGACTGTCAGCTGCCATGGACCTGGATTACCTGACAGGCAGAAGACAGCGCCAGAATATGGACATACGCGGGGAAATTGACAAGTTGAAAAAAGAAATGAACTTTGAGGTAGGTCCCTACTCTCCGGGCAAAGATCTTTTGAGAGCTTTTATTCCAACCGCCGATTCACGACAAGTATCTCTACGGGCCCATCTTTTAATTCTCAGGAGGTGAACCATTGAAGATGCCATGTCTTACAGAGATTGAGAATTTATCTATGGTTCAATACATGCATACAATCAAAATATGTAGTATTGTAAATTTTATTGAACCTGCCAAATGAATCACATAACTTTGTCATCTTGGCCAGAAATTATGAGAAAATGTTCCCTTACTAGTACTGTTGCATCAATAATTATTTGACTGTCCCCTTTCTTGTTTCACAGGCACTGCTGTGCATTGTTTTCAGTGCCGCATCACAGCAAAAAAAATAGATTTTTTTTTACAATTTTTTTTCTCGTTTTTACACATTTCTCTCATAAAGTTTTTGCCAAAATAATGTTCTTCAACATTGAGTCCGCATCTTGTTTTATTTGCAGGAAATAGTTTTGTTGAAGTCTGAGTCTTCAAGTAACTCAAAGAACATGTGTCTGTTTGCCCAAAAAAGATGAATATAGTTGGTCTGTGTTAAAGAAATAAAAAGAAAAAATGTTTGTCTCTCTTTCTCTCATAAGTTTTTTAAATGTACCCGTGAAGTTGGAAATGATTTTTAATTAGCCTAATATATTCATTAATATTTTTTCGACATTTCTGCAGCTGTCCAACCCAGTTACTTCCATCCAGATCGTGGGCAAAATGAAGACAGACTCTAGGTCCGGGTACCACATCTCAGTGAAGAACATCTACGACAAGTCCAAGATCGTCAACTCAGACCTGGTTATTGACCCAGATAAGGGAGCCGTGACCTTCAGTATGAATGACGTCGGTAAGTGATCTCTTCTGTTTTCATCGTGTAAGAGTCGTGAAACAATGCCCAACACAGCCCAGCTTGAGGATAAATCTAGATCATGACACAAGCTTATTCTTGTAAAAATGCCTAGTGTACAGTGTTAGGAGTGTGTATCGGGGTACAGGATGGCAGGCTATGTGAACTGTTTCTCTGGTCTGTTTTGGGCTGAAAAGGAATGGTCATTTTGTAATGAAGAAAACATTATTAAAGTTGACAACTGGTGTACTTAATCCAAATTATCGTGACCAATTTAAGGCAGAAGTATCCAATCATTTTCCAGACAACCCACGGAACACGATGAACATTCAAGCTGGCTATGTTGATGACAAAGTCATCACACTGGAGATCTATCGTATGACTGGGGTAGAACGTATCACCGATGCCCTGCTGGCTTTACGCCTCAACTCCTCACGTATCCTTCACACCCGTATCCATTGGAGACCTGCCGTGTACAGTGAGATTCTGGTAACAACGTAACTTTTTCACTGTATTCTCTTTAATATAAAAGTTGAAGATTCTTTTTGCAAGGAGAGTGCAAAAGTTTAGTTCAAGCGACATATATTTGAATTGTTAACGGCAGTATTAAAACATCGAGATCTTTGGAAATAAATGATGGGAGATTTTGGTCACTTTAATAGAAGACTTAAGGTCCAGTTTGTTTATTTTGGTGGAATAGGGCTTGAATTTTTCAATTTTGATCAAAATCCTAAAACAATGGCCTGTACATTTAGCATCATCAAGTTAAGCAGCGTTAAGCTCGGTCAATACTTGGATGGGTGACCGGGTGCTGCACTGGCTGGGCTGATCAGTGTCCAGAATAATAGGAACTGTGGACACTCTCGTGTTCTGGCACATGTAGGCACCGTCGTGATATAACTGAAACAATGTTGAAAACGACGTTAAATCCTACTCACTCACTAGCATCATCAAAACCGTATTTTAATCTGAGAGAGTACAGTTTGAAAGACAGTAGTTCCTCTGCAGGCAATAACGAAAGCTGATGGAAAAATCCGGGTGTAAATTCTGAAGAAAATGTTTGAATCTATGAAGTTCGCATATTCACTATATCATGTTTAAACTTCAGGAGGCCCTCGACAACAGAATGGAAATAATTAGATCTCGCGCAGACCGTTCTATGAGAGAGGTTGGGCAGGCTCTTTCACAGGAATGGTCTCTGAAACAAAGTGCCATTCGTCGAGCCACATTGGAATATGCAGATCCAATAGCCAGCCTGATCGCGGAAGAATGGCGGGTGTTTGATATGGAGCTGGCCGAAATCATGAAAGATCTCAATGAACTGGGTCTGGATAGAGTGCTAGAAGCTCTGGATACTACAGTGCAGGTCATAGGGTGAGTTAGTTCACCTCCTTGTACCTGTTTATGTTTGAAATTGTAGTTTAACGGCCGCTTCCCCAAACAAACAATTTTTGGATGGCTGGCTGGCTGGCTGGCTGTCCGTCGTCAACATTCCAGGATACAAGTTTTGTGTTCAAGGTTTGGTAAATGTTTGAGCTCTACCATATATTACGCAAACTAAGCTTTGCCCGACCCCATATACTGATATTTTAAGATACCATACCAGATGCTGCATTGACTGCATCCATTCACTACACCCTGGTGGTATATCCCGGTCTCCCCTCTCCCCCACCCTTGAAACAGAGCCCTACCCTCTATCTCCGAAACTAAGCCTCGCCCGACCCCATATGCTGATGTTTTCAGATAGCATATCTGATGCTGCGTTGATTGCACTCATCCACTACACACTGGGGGTATATCCCACTCTCCCCCACCCCCGGGACAGAGCCTCACCCTATATTTCCAAAATTAAGCCTCTCCTGATGTGGATTTATATAAAGCATGGGGTTATATATAGAGACCCCATATTTCGACACTTCACCCTAATACCACCGCCCACGCCCCCTAAATCTCTTGTTTTGCGGGCCTGTGTTCAAGTTTGACCTTAGGGGAATTAGCATAGGTTGCTTGAATGTTACAGATTTATTCTCTTTTACGATCCCCCGCCTGACAATCCCCCTGATGAGCAAGGTGTTGATCTTTATCCATCCAGTCATTACTCCGACGTACTGGTCTTGGGAACTGTCGCGACGATCAAAGCGATCAATAAAGAGATCGACCGGATTTACCGCCTCGCCAACCTCAGCAGCATCGACATTGATGACATCATGCGGAAATCTTCAGAAATTATCAAGGTGAGATCTTTTTTGACCGATCTCCTTTCATCTTCAGTGAAATGCAAATGTGCATGGCTGTATTCAGTCTTGAGATATGCAAATAGAATAAGAAATGAATTGGGTTTTTTTTATGAATGTTCCGTTTGGTTTTACCAATCAGTTCAATTATTACTCTTGGATCATTTTGAGGTTCATATTTCCTTCTTTTAAAAAAGCTGTCATGTTCCAATCTGTTTTCATGCTACACAATGACCATAATCAGTTGGCACTATTTCACACTCGACAGTTTTCTCTTATTAACCAGCATATCCAATCTTTTTGGGGGATAAACGGATAATCGACCAATCAGATGCTCTTCTTCAGTGTGTACAGTAGCCTCACTGTATTTTCTCTTATCCAGGAATACTACGTCGACGTGACCCAGTTCTTGGATGAGTCTGCCAAGGCTATTGTGGACAGAATTGAGCCCATTGCTCAGAAATTGTTCGAGCAATACTACAAACTTGACAAGAACTACAAGAAGACGCTGCGCAAAGCCCGAAAACTTGGAGGAGGTGAGACGAATTACCTGTTATTTCGAATTACCTGAAAATAATATATATATATATATTCTGTTTTTTTCCTAAGATTCTACCCCATTAATGTGTTATATTCTAATACTTAATTTTTATTTTGTCAACAATTTTGGTTGTTCTCTCTGGGAATTCTGGCTTCTTCCACCAATCAAACTTTCTGTCACCATATGAGTGAAAACAGCCTTGAGTGCGACATTAAACCAAATTTCCCTCTCCCCCTTGAAACTCGTACACCCATTTACGACCCTCCTGGAAACTCGTACACCCTTTCACCCAAGAGATGTACGAGTTTCAGGGCAGGTCATAACTTTTCATACAACGTGGGCAAAACCTGAATAACTAACAATGTATTTGGTTTGTCTTTGGCAGATCTGGTAGACACTATATGGAACCATCACCGCGTCCAAAACCTCAAGGCCAGGTACCACGATCTTGTCTCCAAACT
Organism: Hanleya hanleyi; assembly: GCA_036873755.1. NCBI lineage: Eukaryota > Metazoa > Mollusca > Polyplacophora > Lepidopleurida > Hanleyidae > Hanleya > Hanleya hanleyi. The sequence goes on from JAVTVY010041058.1 coordinate 7,144, forward strand.
TCCTGAAGTCCCGAGTCTGGACAGCATCAAGGAAGCGGGCAGTCGTCTCCAAGACAAGGTGAACTCCTACAGTGGCTCAATCAGTCAGACATACGCCGAAGTAATCCGGAATGCCCGTGAAAAGATCGGCGCCAAGGTCAGCGATATACTGGACATGGAAGATGTCCGCTATGCACATTCCATCGCAAATGAGGTCTTTCAAGAGGTAAGCAAATTGTAATACTACATTCGAATTTTCACAGTTTCAAGCTGGAATCATGTGATATGTGAATCTTTCAGTTAGCCATGCCGGACAAATGCCCTTGTGGGGAAAAGCAACCAAGATAACAGGACAGGCACTAAGGGCTGTTCCATTTAAAAAGGTATGGGAGGGGAGGAAGGCACTCAATATATTATTAATAATAATAATAATAATAATACTTTATTTACGGAGGGGATTCAATTAGTACAAAACCAATCTTCCTTGAGTCCCTCACACTCGCCCTTACACACAAGTCATTCACACACAAACAAAATAGGAAATGAAATAAAGTAAAATAGAGATGAGACAGAAAATATGAACATACAAAAATACAGCAGAACTGAGTGGCATAGATCTTAAGTCACATCTGCATACATTACGTGCAGGCATGGAAATACGCTATAACTACATACATTTATAACTAATTACTACAGTCATGGAATTTCAAACATTGACATGTACATACTATAAATATTTTGACAGAATGAAACTTTCCATGCGTTTTTTGAATACATTTATGTTGGAAGATCTCTTTATATCCAGAGGTAACTGATTCCAGAGAGTCACGCCAGAGTATTTGAAGGCATGTTTGTATGTTTCAGTATTGGGTTTGGGTGGAACAAGATTTTGGGTGGCCGTGGAACGTAATGATTTCTGGTAAACTGATGAAGTGGATGTGAATTGCTTAGCTAGATACTCTGGTGCTAGGCCATGTAAACATTTGTACATAAGTATGGATTTGTGATATTTTATTCTGTCATCAATTGTCATCCAGTTCAAATTTTTAAACATTTCTTGACTTGGTGTATTAAAATGGGCATCAAGGATAATTCTGGCTGCTCGCTTCTGAAGGGGTCATAGGAGGAAATACCCTCCAATCCATGTTACAACATTGGGAAGGCCAATAAAATTTCTATGGGTGGTGGGGTATAATGCAAAGCTGCCTTCCTCCCCTCCCATACCTTTTGAAGTGGAACAGCCCTAACAGGGATGAGAAATTTCAGCTTTTTATCTGAATTCAGGGGGGGGGGGGGGGTTCCTGGAAGGTTTATTTCTAAAATCTGACTAACTTTGGTCTGAATGTTAAAATTATGTCGATATTGTGAAGGGGGGGGGGGGGGAGATATATTCACATATTTTTCTCCTGTTACACTCTCATCCTTGGACTAATTTCTTGGGAATAAGTTATTGGGAATATAAGTACATTGTGAATAGGTACTTCTTTTTTTTTTTGAAATTACTGAGCTGCTAATTTCTTGTGACACAAAATGGACCGACATTCCCCTAATAACTTACTTGATCTCATAAAGTGGAGCAAAAATGGCTTATACATGTGTATCTAGAAATATCCTGTATGACACCAGCTACAAAGTGTCACATTTTGTCATTATATGGCTTTTCTTCAATTTGAAAGAGCAATAAGATTGTTACTTTTTGATATTGTTTATTGTCTCCCGCTACTTAGTAGGGGGGGACTTAGAAACACCGGTGTCCGTAATTCCGTTATTCCGTAAGATTTTCTTGTCCGGACAATAACTCGTGAACGATTTAACCGATCAACTTCAAACTTGGAGTGTGCCTGCCTTGACATTGGTGAGAGGACGGTTGGGATTGTTTATCAGCAATGTGCGTACTCTAATATGGCCGCGGTCAGCCATATTGGATTATAAGCAGTTGGATCTTGTCCGGACAATAACTCGAGAATGATTCAACCGATCTACTTCATATGTGGGGAGTGCCTTGACATTGTTGAGAGGAGGATTAGAATTGTTTTTCAAGGACGTGCTTAATCCAATATGGCCACTATCAGCCATATTGGATTTCATTGAATTTTAAGCAGTTTGATCTTGTCCGGACAATAACTGGAGTACAATTCAACTGATCTACTTCAAACTTGGGGAGTGCCTTGACATCGGTGAGAGGACAGTTGGGATTGTTTTTCAGCAATGTGCATAATCCAATATGGCCGCCGCCAGCCATATTGGATTATAAGCAGTTGGATCTTGGATTTTCTTGTCCGGACAATAACTCGTGAACGATTTAACCGATCAACTTTAAACTTGGGGTGTGCCTTGACATTGGTGAGAGGACGGTTGGGATTGTTTTTCAGCAATGTGCGTGATCTAATATGGCCACCGTCAGCCATATTGGATTATAAGCAGTTGGATCTTGTCTGGACAATAACTCTAGAACGATTCAACCAATCTACTTCAAACCTGGGGAGTGCATGGACATTGGTGAGAGGACAGTTCGTATTATGTTTTATGGATGTGCATTATCCAATATGGGTGCCATCTGCTGTATTAGATTATGTTAAGCTCATCAGCGATATGTCCATTTTCAAATCATACTCTTCATCAATGATATGAGATATCATCAACCAAATAAAATCGATCATAGAGGTCCATGGCCCCCGCAGCAGCAGCACCAGTTATGGTGGATGTGATGTAATCCACCATAACTGGTGCTGCTAGCGGGGGACATGGACCTCTATGGTCGATTTTTCATATAGAGAAACTTCGTCAGATCTTGGAAACAACAGAAATTCAAATATAAATGCATAAATTTTATATGAATTCCACATTTCATCGAAGTGGGCGTCTCCGATCTACTTTTTTATATAAAAAGCTTTGAGGTCCCTATTCCCATAGTTTTCTAAGGGTTGTGATGTCATTACTTTCCGTGATAAGATCTCCTATCAGAAAAGGCAAGATAAGACGTTTGAAAAAGTTAGGGGAAATAACCCTGTGGAATGACATCGCCAACATTGTTTGAGGTATGAGCCACCTTAATCCCTGTTGTATTAACCCTGGAATGTTGTTTGCATTTTCCAGGGTAAATGGGCCTATGACTACTGGAAAGTCGAGGAGAACATCATTAACTTCCTCAGATCCCTTGTCAAGAATGCCCGCAACTTGGCCGCCGAAGAAATCAAGGATCTGCGTGACAGCATCCTGAACCTGGACAAGTCACGTGTCATCGTCTACGATCCCAAACACGGCGAGATTCAGTTTGAGATTTATCTTCCGGTGCCATTAGAGTCCCTGCGAGAGCTACCCGACATAAATGTGGAGAGATACGTGAAGAAGTACAGCAAACTGATCCGCTCTTACATTCCATTGCGAAACTTCAGCATCTGGGACACGTACTACAGCCTGAAACCATCCACTGCAATCTCCAACTGGATCCCTCCATTCAAGGGTGAGCTGCATCGTTGGCCGGTTGGATTTCTTAGATTTTACAATTTCTGCTTGCTTGATAGTATGATATCGGAACTCTCTGTCCGGTCATAACTGGAATTTCATATCTTTTAGTACAGCGAAAGCATCCATATAATATTTATTAATTGCTCTCCGAGTCAATAGAAAATCAAACATATTGGGAAAAACTACTTGATCTGCTTGAAGTTGGCTTAAGGAAACTGAGCCCTCCTACAGACACTTTTACACATCCTCTAGAATTTGTCTTTATACAGCTAAAAGTATGCCTTATAGCTATGGTAATGTATATATTTATTGAAAGCGCATGTCTTGAGGATTATAAATGTGTTCACTGTAAATTAGTAGGTTGTGACGACATTCAAATTTAAGAGAAATAATTTTAAGAAATGAGCCTTCTTTTTTAAATGGCTATTTTCAAAAAAGTATTCAACTTATCAGTGGGTGGTTGGGTGGGCACAGGTTCCTGTTGCTTCAATGCATTTTGCTGAGAAGCAACAGGAACTTGATAATGTGATGTCTAGCACTGTAATATCACTTGTCTTTATTGCACCACGTAAGCGTCCTGTCTGTGTCTTGTGTGCTGTCCTCAGTGTTTTATAGGGTGGATGGAGGGTGTCTAGTTCCATGCTGCTTCAAAGATTTTTTCTTTGAAGTACCAAGAACACAACTTGGCTGGGTGAGTCTTAGTTGGTTTGTCGTTATATAGCTGAAATATTGTTGAAAGCGATGTTAAATTCTATTCACTCGCTCACTCGTAACTCACATCATCATTCCCTGTAGAAGACAACTCCAACAGGAAATCCTTGTCTCAGTTTTGTCAATTTTGGTCTAGTTCTTATTCTATTGATATTTTAATTCAACTTCAAAAGTTCAAAACCGTGAGTTCCTCGATTTTGTAAAGAAATATTCCATTAAATGCCAATAGAATGAGAACTAGACTAAAATTGATAAAACTGAGACAAAGATTTCCTGTGGGAGTGATCTTCTACAGGAAATGATGATGTAAGTTACGGTAAGTTGAATACTTTTTGGAAAATAGCATTTGAAAAATTAAAATTGAACTTTAAATAATTTTTTTCTCTAAATCCAAATATCTTCACAACGTACAGGCTTACAGTGAACAAATTTAGATATTTGGAATCCCTGAAAAAAACACTTTCGATAGATATATACATTACCATAGCAATGAAACATACTTTTTGCTTTAAAAAGACAAATTCTACAGGTGGTGTAAAAGTGTGTGCAGGAGGGCTCCGTATCCTTAATCCACACAATATCTTTCTTCATCTTATAATGGACCAGATGACGGATTTAATCAATTGTCTCCTGAAGGTTTCGTGTGACTAAAGTTAAGATGAATTAATGTTATAAAACACCTGGACAAAAATAATGCAAAGAAATTACTCAAATTCATTATGTGTTCTTTATCACAGCTCATGCCACCATTGCCGGAAAGCAACACTTTGTCACCTTCGATGGACACCATTTTGATTTTGCTGGACTCTGCAGTTACGTTCTGGCCCACGACTTCATGGATGGCAATTTCTCTGTCATCTTGAACTACGATGGTGATTGGTCGGATGTCAAGAAGAGGTCGTTGACAGTCCTGGACGGTACCAACCAGATCGAGATATTCCCAGATTATAAGGTTTGCTGCTGAATTGGAAGATGACATACTAAATTAGAAGGAAGAATTCCTTTTTACCCCTTGACCAAAATTGGCCATGGGGTATTGTCATCATCATGTACGTCCGTCCGTCTCCATTTTCTCCTTACCACCTTATCTCTAGATGACTATGCTTTAATAGGAGAAACAAACTTACAGCACACATACATCTGGTGACGGCAGAAGCCTATTGAAAATCAGCGAGATTGACCCATATTTTCAGAGGTCATCAGGTCAAACTGTGTCGATTTATACAAATTGCTTGTTACCACCATATCTCAAGAATGGCTGTGCATATGAGCAACTTAATTCACAAATGCATTTGGTCTTGGAGCAGAAGCCTGTCAAATATCTGCCAAATTGACCTTTTGGGTCATTGAGTTAAAAGTGGTTTATCAAACTTAGGTCGCACATGCATGTGGTCATGATACAAAAGTCTGTCAAGGACTTTGCCTGGGAGCACCATACTTGCATAACACATGCATGAGGTTTTTGAGCTGAAGTCTATCACAAAGTAAGATTGATTGGTTGCTTGTTGCCATCAAGAGCTTGTTTTGTCAACCAGGACCATATTTAAATACCTCCAAGGCAGAGGGGTTCTCAGTGATTTGCAGGGTTCATTTTTATATATATATTTTTAAATATTTGTCGAATTCGAGTAATGGACATTCAGTAGAATGGCATAGGATAAACCATTAAAAGTTTATTAAACGATGTGGTGAGGCCAACAGAACATGTCCACTTGATGAAATTTTCAACATCGTCCAAATTATATTGCATTTAAAGTATCACGCTGACTTCCTACCTCATGATTATGGTAATATTTCTTCTGGCCCATTATAATAGGAACTCTTCCTCTCTACAATAATAGGTCCAGGTTGATGGTCGACCCCAGGAACTGCCGTGTGAGCTGGGATCAACGACAGTCAAGCGAGACGGAGACATCATCAGCATTGATAGCAAACGTGGCATCAGCGTGGAATGTGACTTGGCCCACGACATCTACACAGTTACCATCAGTGGCTGGTATTATGGCAAGACCGCCGGACTATTGGGCACATATGATAACGAACCAAGTAACGACCTTGTGACCTCTTCCCGTCAGTCCGCCGACAATGTCCAGTCCTTCGCTCACAGCTGGGAGATCGCCGGCTCGTGTCGATCCAGTCGTAACTTCGCCAAACCAGCCGTGATCGAGGCGGGACGACCTGGCTATAAGCAGTGTTACGCCCTGTTCATGAGCTCTGATTCTCCGTTCAGATCATGCTTTAAACAAGTAAGCCCAGATAATAATTTGTTAATCCTGGTAACATTCTATCACTGTAATGATCCAGTCCACCTAATAATAAATTCAATCATCGTAATAGCATTTGTGCCTCAGCCCTAATGAATCTGCCAGTCAAATACTTTCATGACCCCAATAAATGTCAATCATTGGCTGATTTTTACCATGTGGTTGTGATTTTCTCCACACCTGAAAGCCGAGAAAGTAATCAAAATTGAAGTAAGCTACAATATGGATTTTAAAGTACATCTCTGTTATTGCATTATTCTTCACTACACGCAGTTTATGATAAATATCGTATTCAGTTGTTCCCGTCTTGATTATACTCTAGATGTAAAGTGTGGCTCGTTTCCCAGAATCCAATCTGACAAAAAAAAATGTTGCATCTTTAAAGATGTTCTGTTTCTTCCTGGTATTAGGTTGAACACGATTCCACTATGGCCAAGTGTATGGAAGACTTCATGTTCGATCGTTCTGAAACTGCCATCTGCAACGCCTCGGCACTCTACATCCGCCTGTGCAAGCTGAAAGGAGTGGACCTCACCATGCCTAAAGAATGTGGTGGGTAGACTATTGGATCAAATTACCCAATCAAAATGCCCGTTACAAACCTAGTTAGTCCCAGTCAGATAGTATCTGTTACAGACCAATCAAAATGACTTTCCCAAACTTGTGACCAATCACGGTTGTTTTAACAAACCTTCACCTGAACCAATAAAACTCACAATATGGTAATTTGTCTAATAATTCAGTCACAGGAATTGAAATTTCCCACCATGAATTTTGGAGGTGATGAAGTTTATCAATCTGATTAAAACTCAGACTTAATAACCGCTCCTCTGTCGGACATGTCGCTAATTAAGATCTGGGACAGTGTATCTTAAATCTGTCGCGCATGTCAGACTCCAATATTCGGAGCGATTGATTTTTGATAGGGGGATTGAGTTATTAGAGCTATGATTTTGAGTTTTACATCATGCAAAAGTCTGCTAATATCTGAATATAATATAAATATTTTGTTAAATTATGCTCTCAGTTACAAATATACTGTAACAGTTGATATTTCTTCTGTATATTTCTCCCTCAACCTCAGTTCGATGCGAGTCTCCGGTCGGTGGTTTATACAAAGAGGGAGAGAAGTTGATGCTCTCTGAAAACAGCCTACGAGTCCCACGTTCAGGCGATGTCATCTTCGTCGTGGAGGAGAAAGAATGCAACAAGAACGCTGCACAAGAGCTCCCGAGTCTAATCCAGTCAATCGAGTCGGCTCTCAAAGCGAATCGTGAGTTGGTTTTACTCTCCCATCTTCATTGCCGTCAAGTCAAAGAGCATTTTTTCCATAAGTTTCTTTCCACTGTACTTTTGCTCGCGCATAAATAATGTTTTTGAAGTGCCATGAACGTAATCTTTCCATAAAATATTGGAAGAATAGAACAAACTTTCCATTAAATATTGGAAGAATAGAACAAACTTTCCATAAAATATTGGAAGAATAGAACAAACTTTCCATAAAATATTGGAAGAATAGAACACACTTTCCATAAAATATTGGAAGAATGGAACAAACTTTCCATAAAATATTGGAAGAATAGAACAAACTTTCCATAAAATATTGGAAGAATAGAACAAACTTTCCATAAAATATTGGAAGAATAGAACAAACTTTCCATAAAATATTGGAAGAATAGTGTTCTACAGACACGTGTTTGTGTCATATTATCAATGTCCATGATTTTGTGGAGACTTACCACTTATCATATCATCACTTATCACTTACCACTTATCATAACATGTTTCTCACTCTCATCGACACCGATAACAAAATTGTTGCTATGATGAATCTAAGAGAGAGTTGCTGATTGGTTTTCGTTTGCCAGGTATATCTAAGAACCGCTATGGTTTGGTTGGATACGGTGGCTCTAAGATCATGGATAAGGTCCACACGCACACCATCGACGGTCAAATCCTGAACGACGCCCGTAAATTCGGCATCGGCGTGGAAGCCCTGAACTTCGACAAGCCCGGGAGGAACAACGACGTCCTTGAAGCAATCAAATTTGCGTCCAATTATCCGTTCCGTGCTGGCGTCTCAAAGACGATAATCCTCATGCCGTGTTCATCATGCAAGATAACCTCCACCAGTTACAGCCATATTCTCACCATTCTCAATGGGTTAGGCATCAAACTCCATCTTCTCAAAGAACACGATTTCGAATTCGGATCCAACAAGAGCCCGAAAAGTACCAATATCTTCGGTAAGTGGAGTCGATGATGCCGAGGTTAGGAAATGGTCCCTTGAGGGCAGTTTTTAACACAGACACTGTCGATCTTTTCCAGGCATTCCTGTTACATCATCTTCATGCATGAGTCAACATCTCCGTTCACACGTCAGATTAGCCTTGATAGATCAGACCAATAATAGCATTCAGATCCGAGGCTACGAACCAGCGACAGGCCAATCAGAACATACCCACAGACTTGTGTGTAGGGTGACATATTCTCTCAGTAGTTACGTCAGCGGTATTGTCGTTGCCTCCGTCGTCTGTCCGTCCGTCCGTCTGTCCATCATATCATTGTAAACACATTATCTCAAAAAGTCCTTCACTTACAACAATGAAACTTCATACAGTTGTTTAATACAGCCAGTACCAGAAGCCTATTGAAAGTCGGTGCCATTGGATGTGTTTTTCAGGAGTTATGCCCCTTTATACATGTCTGTCTGTTTTTATCCTTGTAAACACATTATCTCAAAAAGTCCTTCACTCACAACAATGAAACTTCATACAGTTGTTTAATACAGCCAGTACCAGAAGCCTATTGAAAGTCGGTGTAATCGGATGTGTTTTTCAGGAGTTCTGCCCCTTTATACATGTCTGTTGGTCCATATCCTTGTAAACACATTATCTCAAAAAGTCCTTCACTCACAACAATGAAACTTAATACAGTTGTTTAATACAGCCAGTATCAGAAGCCTATTGAAAGTCGGTGCCATGGGATGTGTTTTTCAGGAGTTCACACAAACCTGTGTGGATTGCTGTGAATAGACAGTAATCGTTCGACTACATCTACTATAGGTAATCACTGCTCTATTGCTATATTGTTTTGTCTGTTTATGATCTATATCATACAGGTCAAATTATGCCCACCCCAAATATGTGAGTTGTTGGGGTTAGAAACATTATTTCCACAACTGCTCTGGGCCCGGCCCGAGGGGTCCCGATGGCGACAGCCACATGTTCTTTTCTAATATGACAGTAGGGAGATACAAAGGACAGCCAATGAATAACCCATTCATTTGGCACATTTCATAATTCACTTGAGTAGTGTGACTAACGTCACAGGACCTACGAAGTAGGGTGAGATGACTTGGGAGACCAAGCATAATGTTGTAGGTCACCTAGATGACTTGGGGGTCCAAGCGCACTGTTATAGGTCACCTAAGTAGGTCAAATTTTCATCAAAAGTAGGTCAGCTAAGAACATGGTGGTAACAATCCCCTAATGCACCTTCATGCCGAAAATCAAGGTTCTAATGTCAACGGTTCTCCTTATTTTGTCGACGAAAGGATTCAGATGGACTCACTGACTCATTACCGGACAATTTGCAAATGAGAGCCTACTTCGTAGTAAAATGAATTCAAGGTCATGACGTTTTGTGTCTATTTTTAAATAATTTTGAACAAAGCCGGTGGGTTGATGTAATCAGGCCAATTTGAAGTGTGAAGAGAGAAGTCGAAGATAAAAAATACCATCTAGAACCGAAGCTATTTTAATCCCTTGAAACCCAAATGAGTTTCAGAGGACAACTGTTCTTGCAGTAGTGGGGGCGGAGGTAGTTAAAAAATCACCCCCCTTTGTATGTAGAAAACAAGCATGTGAAATCGACAGGATCAAGACTGCCAACCAATACACCGTAAACTTTCTGTACTTTTGCAGGCCTTCAAGTGCCTCCTATATTTCCTTTATTTTACTCAAAACCTCCTATATTTCCTATATTTTCACTTTTTCTCATGAAAACTTTCACCAAATAAGTCAATTTGGCATGGGAAAATACATTTCAGAAAATGTGAACACATTTCAATTTCTCTTTCTTGAACTAGGCAGCAGAATGGGTCTCCTCAACCACCACAACTATGACCGCATTTAGTGGAAATAATATTATTCAATACCAACAAACTACCAATTTTGGAATATACAATTTAGTAGTGACTTGTCTTACACTTCCTTATTTCCTATATTTTATTAGGAAAATTCATATATTTCTCCTACATATATTTTGGCAAATTTCTTCCTATATTTTCACTGTAAGCCACTTGCAGGCCTGCTTTTGATTACTGCCCAGGTTTGGCAGTTTGATAAAGTGAACTACGGCTTCAGCTGTGGCTCTTCAACTGCACGGATCAGCATTTTCCACTGAAACTTCATCCTGGCTGATTGTTTAAGGAGATAGGTTTGATGCATGTATTTGCAATGATGATATTTACATAGTCTGAAAATTGTCAATAATGCATTTTGTTTTTCACTATTTTCAATTTTGCCTCAA
>JAVTVY010041059.1:0-18961 GCA_036873755.1 Hanleya hanleyi
CAAACATGTCATTTCCCAGGTCCAAAATGACATCTTTCGTTACTACTGACCAACTGCGCATGCATATACAATGCGACTTCCAACAAACACCATACCATTCGTCGTCTACATGCAGAGAGCTACAAGTGGACAACACCACACGGTCCATTCGAACCACGGATGGACCATCTCTACCCCAGACACCTTCCTTCACACCCCACAAATGCCCACTTTGGTTACTACTCCTACTGATGACGTCACCAATGACAAAACAACAAGACTCACACCCCGTAACCAGTGTTGGTGTTTGTATATTCTCGCCCTCACATGCCCGGTTACATATTTCATGTGCAGATCATTTTAGGTGTCCTTTACATCCATTATAATCTTGTTTTCAGATCTGATCTGTTGGTTCAGATCTGATTTCCAGTTTTGGACTTAATTAAAAATCCTGTTGTTGTTGCTATATTGCATTTCTTGGTATTATCATTATTACGGTACCTCAAACACCAGTCAGTCTCGAGAACTTACTTTCTATTTTGGGTTATACACAACTATTGACGATTCTGTATGGACGATCATATCGCCCAATGATGATGGGCATCACTGACTGGCTCCAATTCGAGCGACAAATCGAACATGTGGAATAACAATGTGTGTTTTGTTTTAGATAACTGAAAATCAACATTAAGCCTTCTGAGGGCCCAACTAGAAATAGATTGACAATTCCTGTTACACACCGTCACACGAAGCTGGAGTCAAAATAAAGGAATCTTTGCTGTGTGAATATGTTTAAAAATAGTATAGAGTAGGCTTTTAAGGAGGGGGAGTTCGGTTTTAATTAACGCTCAAGAACATTTAGTTCCTATGGCGACAGCCAGTTTGAAGAGTGGAGAAAACCGGAGAATTCGCAGAGAACCACCGCCGGTCGGCAAGTAACTGGAACACTTTCACGCATGCACCAGCGGGCGTGTTCGGGGAGGACCAACTTGTTTGAGCATCAGAACTGGATATTTCTTTTCTCTTTACATGGTGTGATCTCCGGAGACGAGTGAGGTGGGATCGTAGTTCATCATGCACACCGGCTGCAGTCAGTTTGAGAATTTTAAGCAATCTGCAGATGTCTTGGGCCAACTGGAAATTCTCTTTCAATCTAGGCCATTTTCAGAGTCACGTTTACAAGGGTACTTCAAACTTTACAAGAAGAAATTAACTGGTTATTTCAAGATTTTATTGGGTTTGGCTCTCTGGAATATCAATTTGCATATCCCATGCACTAGAAGCCTACAACACTTCTGAAAAAGTAACTGGAACACTTTCACGCATGCACCAGCGGGCGTGTTCGGGGAGGACCAACTTGTTTGAGCATCAGAACTGGATATTTCTTTTCTCTTTACATGGTGTGATCCCCGGGGACGAGTGAGGTGGGATCGTAGTTCATCATGCACACCGGTTGCAGTCAGTTTGAGAATTTTAAGCAATCTGCAGATGTCTTGGGCCAACTGGAAATTCTCTTTCAATCCAGACCATTTTCAGAGTCACGTTTACAAGGGTACTTCAAACTTTACAAGAAGAAATTAACTGGTTATTTCAAGATTTTATTGGGTTTGGCTCTCTGGAATATCAATTTGCATATCCCATGCACTAGAAGCCTACAACACTTCTGAAAAAGTAACTGGAACACTTTCACGCATCCACCAGCGGGCGTGTTCGGGGAGGACCAACTTGTTTGAGCATCAGAACTGGATATTTCTTTTCTCTTTACATGGTGTGATCCCCGGGGACGAGTGAGGTGGGATCGTAGTTCATCATGCACACCGGTTGCAGTCAGTTTGAGAATTTTAAGCAATCTGCAGATGTCTTGGGCCAACTGGAAATTCTCTTTCAATCCAGACCATTTTCAGAGTCACGTTTACAAGGGTACTTCAAACTTTACAAGAAGAAATTAACTGGTTATTTCAAGATTTTATTGGGTATGGCTCACTGGAATATCAATTTGCATATCCCATGCACTAGAAGCCTACAAAACTTCTGAAAAATTCGACAGAAATATAGTAACACAAGGCTATTCTATGGATAACAACTTCTTTATTGCTGTGGAGCTGACGTTTCGTTGGATATACTTCCAACTTTTTCAAAGATAATTACCTTAAAACAGTTGGAAGTATCTCCAATGGAACGTCAACTCCACAGCAATAAAGAAGTTGTTATCCAGAGAATAGCCTTGTGTTATATACTCGACTTCTGAATGCCTATCAAAGATAAAATAAGAAATATAGTAGTTTAACAAAAAGTGTGTTTTTCGTCTGGAGTTGATAAAATCATAGGATCTGTGCATGGAAGCGGACTTGAATGTTATAAATAAAGTCGATATATATGATCCATAATAATACAACAAAGAAAAGTGAAAATCACATATTTCAACTAGTCGATTGAACGATCGTTGTCGGGATGTCCGATCTGAGCCAATCAGTTGTTCAGTATATGGGTGAATCGAATCGTAGAAGCGTCGAGATGCTCTCAATCTTTCCACTTTTCAGATCTACAAGTTATAACGTGAAATTTTGCATCACACACGCGCTTAGTCCAGTGTTTGTGAGGATTTCACTTATCAGCTGGAACAATCTCAATCACATTTTATCTATCCATATCTTCTTTCAGGCCAGATTATCAGTTCCTTACCACAAAAAATAGAAATAATTTAATTCTGTACACTATCAAGCTATATTCGTACCAATTTATGCAAACAAGGGAGAGAAAAACGGAATAACACTATGAGTCAGTTTGGTCTGAATCGCTCTCCATTAGCAATGTTGGATCTTTCGGTCGTTAGTTGGATTATATCGTCTTTTTCTTGACTTATTATCTATTTAAAATCGGTTTGCAACTATATTCGGTGGAATGAATTATTGCTTCGTTGATTTCCGTTCAGACTTCAATATTCTTACGTCAAGACATAGAAACTTCAGTCGCTTAAAAGCTGTTGATCGACACATCATTGTCTTCAGATATCACCATTTTCATTGAACAGTATGTACATGTACAATACACTTTAAGATCCTTGAATTGCTTATATACCTAGGAAGATGAGCCGCAGCCTTGTCAGTGGTTCAGCTACTTTGCATACAGTCATAGGCGACTGCCTTAGTGAGTAGAGAAATAAGTTCCCTACTTCTAGTAATCATTTTATCTACCCAATCTAGATAATTCACAAATTGAGGAAAACTAGACAAGTAACGCATCGTCATTATGATTAACATTGAACAATACTTGGTATAAAATTATAGATCGTGCATCATAACACCAAACGCAACAATTACGTTTCAGAATTAAGGGAACAACTCGCCAATTTTCGCCGAATAAAGATGTTTAACTTACAAAATGACAATTTGGTATGATGTTTAACTGTACCCCCCAAGCAATTCGCATATATGGAAATTTATTTTGAAAGGAAGAATAATTTAACCCTCGTGGGAATCGAAACAATGACCCTCCAATCCCTGGAGTTACACTTACTGTCTTAGCTATATCGAGTCATTGATAATACTCAAAACTGACTTTATGCGCAACTGGTTTTATAATACAGAAATGACTATTTAGGAACCGTCTCCAAAAATCGTTCGGTTTTTCGTCGAGAAATCTGTATTTTTTTCTCGATATCGAGATTTTCAAAGGTGAGAGGGAATGGAGAATTTTTTTCAGAAAACTCGAAAGATTCGCGAAGTCGCTTTTCTTTCGTTATTTTGATCGGTTTTTATTCGAGAGAAATTTCTCGAATGAAAAACGATATCGAGGATCAGTCGAGAAACCTTCGAGAATTTTACCAGTGGACAAAAAACCGGTTAAAAACCGATGGAAGTAGTGCCGCTATTGACTTCGCCTAGCCTGGTACCCTAACTTACTATCCACATTGCTTACCTGTACAAGTAAACTAGGGAACCAGGCTACATCGTTCAGCCGCGGAAATCTTTGCCAAGTCGTCAGTTTAGCGAGAACGTTACAGTACAGTTTATAATTATTGTGTCTCAACCAGCCAAATTGTGTTTGTATGTCAAATCCTTGAGTAGTTGTGTAGGAAGGAGTCAGTCAGGCAACTTACTTTACATTGATAGCGTACACGGCAACTGTGATTGAAGAAGAAAGAGAAATGGTTATTTGGACGACGACGACAACAACAACCACGCACGACAGCGGAAACTGTCAGCCCAGTACCCATGCAGCTTCCCTCTATGTATTAGCAAGTAAGTATATGCCTACGGGAGAATAAAGAATGACGACGGATACAATTTTGTACAAGTACATTCTGACTGTATTTACGAGCTTTCAGGGAATTACATTGTCCATCCCCAGGTAGAGTGGCATTTTTTCTTAATACCGGTATTTGAAAATATCGAGAAATTCAGCCCACTAAACACTGAATTCATATTGTATACTCATGAAAAAGAAAGATTATAAAATAGCTTTTCATCGGTAACACAGAAGGTGCTTTCGTGTTATATAACACCATATATGTTCATTCAAGAATTTTTTTTTTTTTTAAATCACACAATTTACTCAGAATTTTTTCATTTAGATAGATAGAATCTATTTGCACATTTATGCCTCAGGGCTGAAAACAATACAATACAGATATATAAGACATTATAAGACCATTTAAGGCACCGTTTCCAATTATCGTTCGCGAATGAATCGTTTATTTCGTCAAATTTTCTCGAAGTCGCGATTTTCCAAGGCGCGAGGGAATGGTTTTTTTTCTTCAAAATAAACGATTCATTCGCAATCGCTGTTCGAATGGTTTTTTTTTCTGTTGGCAATCGTTTTTCAATCGAGAAAATTCTCGCGAATAAAAAGCGATATCGCGATTCAATCGCTTTTTAATCGAGAAAATATAAACGATTGAAAAAAAAACGATTGAGGATTATAGCCGAAAGTAGTACGCCATTGGTTCAGCCTGACTGACCCGCATACACGTTCGAGTTTCTAACACTTCAGTTAGACTATATAAAGTTCGATCATTTTTTCTTCTTCCTTTTCCATTCTTTGCCTAGTGTAAAACTATAGCGTGTTTCTGTACAGTTGGCGGTTATATAGATACGATGGGGATATTGAAAGAAATTGAAAAAAAATATCTATATATATACATAGGAATAATGGTTATGCATATAATTATAACTTCATATTTGCATATATTTTGTACGGGACACGGACCCGGATATGGTCAGATTGGGTCATTTGCACTTGCAATTTCGTCTATTATTTGGGGTATTTCTGTGTTTTAAAGCTGGTATTATTCCAGATTTCTTGTGTAGTATTTTTCGTGAACGTTTTTGGCATCTGTGGGGGCTGAATTTTTGAGTTGATTCGTCAGATTTTCGCTGTACGCGTGGTTTTTTGTCCTACGATCACCATTTTCCTTGTGTAGATAGATGGCGCTGTATTGAATATAACATTGTCATACGGGGTTTTGAGTCTTCGCAAGCACTTAATTATTAATATATAGCGCGGGCTATTTGTAAAAATTTTCACAACTGGTTAATCCAGTAAGAGATGAAATTATATACTATTCAGTTGGTTTTTGGCTTGAGCTTCCCTTTGGAATCATTCATAGTTCATTTATCAAAATATAAAATTAAAATAAAAAGTATTGTACATATGCGAATCCAACCGTTATATGCGATTCAATCACCATTGTGATATGTATTTGATATAAATATGAAATCACTGCCGCGAATATTCTTATAATAAATAAAATTAACTTGATGGTGATTTTTTGAACTTATTCACATCTCAATAGTTTAAAAACTGTACCAAAACATGAATGGATACCCTTTCCTAATGTATGGTTTACTATAACAAAATATACATATTTAATTACACTATTTTTCACCTTAATTAACCTAGAAATTCTCGGCTGGAGGGCTAAGCTGTTCTGGGTTATCGCCATGCGCCCATTCACGCCTCTATGAAGCATGTGCCGTAATCATTCTGATAATGCAATCAACGACGAACTCAAATCCACTTATGACCTGTACCCGGTATTTACAAAACAAGATATTGTGACTATCATCCTGTATTGTTTATACCAAGTTGCATGAATATATGAGGAAATTATCGAAAGTATGAAGGGAATGACTGAACATTAATACATTGTCGACTCACACGATTATTGAATAAACATGTAATTTTGTCATTTGCGCTTCGCCAGAGTAAATCTGAGCGCGAACGTCACAGGAAGCATGGTACAGGTATATGTATGGATATTTCCAGCATACGCCCTACTTCGGCTTGTAGGAGACTATAGATCGTGAATCATATATATTATTCGGTTATCTTGCGCATTTATACAGTATAGTATAGTAATATAGGTTTTTCCATCGACAAATCCGCAATCAACATTACATGTAGTTCCCAGTTCGCGGATAGAGCGGCGTACGATGGCAACACGGCCTATGTGTCAAATATCACTCCGCCTCACGATTCTCTCGCGCCTTAAAAAAAACCCGATTCACTCGCGATTGAAGATTCGCGATCAAGAACGGATCGCGCATGGGTAAACGATTCAAAAACGATATCGCGAGAGAATGGTTTTTTCCAGAAAAGGTTCAATCGTTTTTTCTCATTTTTTTTCTCGACATCCTCGCGACTGATTCGCGACTGATCGTTTTTCAATCGCGAAAATTGAAGAAAAATCGCGACTGAAGAAAAAACGATTAATGGAAACGATCCCTAAGTTATTGACGTTGGTCATTTTTGTCCAAATGCCGTAAATTGTTCTTTGAACCATAGACCAGTCATTCCGTCGTCAAATATCATGTAACGGTATGTGTTTATTCCTCATGATGTGTATGAAGTACGCATTCTTCAACTTCAAGCTAATCCGAACTGATCTGCTTACGTTTAATAATTTGGCAAACTACCACTAACCAATACTAACTATATTCATCTCCTACTTAGTTCTTAAAAATAACAACGGACAAAATAAGTTAAATTTTCATTCTAAAGCGCCGGCAATAGTTCAGTTTTATTCTGACCTATACTTTATAGTGCAATCACGCACAGCGGCGTAAACAGGTGTTAGCCTGATAATGACGTCATTGTATTCATTCACCTCTCGATAGTTTCGCGATATTCTCTCGACGCTTTCTCGATCAAAATTTCTCGACATTCTCTCGATCGAAAAAACCCGATTGATTCTCGATGGGTCAAAAAGAACGAATAAAAACCGATATCGAGAAAATCGATCGAGAATTTTGAAAGCGATTTGGGTTTTTCCATTTTATTTTCTCGACATTCTCTCGATGAATTCCCGATAGGATCGGGATTTCTTCGAGAAAACCAAAGAAAATTCGCGATTGAAGGAAAAACGATAAATGGAGACCGTTCCTTAGTGAGTTAGACAACTCTGTGCGCGAATAATACATCATAGTTGTGCAGTTATATTGTGCACTTTCGGTTCCAAGCATGAAATATGGCACATAGCTATTTTGAATGAGCCTCTTTCGGAACACAGCCTCTCTATCCTCATTCTCGCAACCCAGGGCCTTGCTTCGCTGGTACTGATGTTCTTGTCCTCTTCTGCACTCAGAATCCCTTCAGATTAGCATTAATCACTCCCGTAAATTCAATACTAATGTGTATCAGCAGACATATTGCAGTTGACATCATTCTCTCAAGTCCGAGCCCATTTCTGCTAGAATTTACTGGCTCTACACTTCACAATTTACGTTACTTTGTGAATCAGTTTTACGATTGGAATTATGTCATATATTAGCAGATACTGACCATAAAAGCGATCTATTAGACCTCGTCAAAAGCTAGGGCCTTGATTTCCTGGAGGGGTTTATGAGTTTGATTTTGATACTTAGATACCTTTCATATATATTCGCGAATGCAATAATTTGATGTAACAAAAGATAATAACAAGAATTCGACATCATTCTCTTACACACAGACCTTGTTCAGTGAACTAGCCCTGAAATTTCACACTTAAATCACCTTCGGAACGACTTAGTGAAAAACATATTCGCGAATTGAGTCTAGGGATATATCCATAGATACTGACTAGAAATGTTTCTTATTTGCAGAATTTGATTTTTAAAAAAAATTAATAAAATTAGCAACTTTCGAAAAGGCTTGGCCGAGCATGTCAGATGAGATGATATTTCCTAAGAATGAAATAGTTAATCATGAGCAAACCATGTCATGGTATTGTCTTGCTGCGTGAAAAAGAGTGTCAAGGAATTTAGTTTACAGATGATAACACACGTAAATGCAGAAACTTAATTAATTATTCTATCGAATATCAAGACTGTCACAGGCCTCAATGTTTGTAGTACAAAGTGTCATTATGCCACTTGGACAGTCCGACAGTTAAGTCATAGACCTGACACTAAATTCATTGAAAATTAACTTTGAAGGAATATAAATTTTCAATTTTGCTCGGCAAAGTAAGCGAGAAGGGAGACTGAAGATCGTAGATTTTCGTGATATGACTAAATCCGTGAAATTTGTTTGGATTTCCAAATATTTGAAAGCCTGTTTGATTTGCAAAAAACAACGATGAACTGAATGTTTTGAAACTTGGCATGCACGATGCTTGTACCATTGCCAAAGCGACCATTGTGACTTCGTCTGTCAATTAAGTAGACGACATGGACAAATCAAAATCGTCGAATTTTGAACGGGGAAAGTAAATATATATATATGGTATCAGACCTATTACGCAATTCCTACAATTGTGGGTGAGAAGTTGAAAATTACTTACCTTGGCGTTAAAACACTTGCAGATGGCGCTTTTTCTACAATTACCACTACATCCGCTGATATGTCTTTCACTGTATTATTGCCACTGACGCAGGTTTTGGCTACAATGTAGTCATTTCTCACTTGTTCTGATACAGATAACTGGACAACTCAGGCTTCGCTTCCACGATGCACTGCTACACAACTGACACCCCTGTTCAAATATTCGCTTGTCTTCTGCTGTATTTTGTTGAGTTTGCTTTCTCTTATTAACAGAAGATAACTGTGTATTTTATATAAGGAAAATTCCGATAATACAGTCGCACAAATCGAACTATGTTTTGGAACAAAAAATAACCTTTTGGGATATTTCATATATTTAATTAAAGTGGCTAGATTACTGCACTAATGCAGAGATTTGGTAAAGCAAATAAGAGTAATATTGTCACAAAATTTTACTAGTTAATAATATATCTTCATTATATCGAAAAAAGCCTAATAGAATGTAATATGTAGATTATATGCGGACCCTTCTTCCCTGCCGTCTCTACTCCGTAAAATAATTCCCGATCGGAAAGTATGATGAGTTATTCACTTACATTTGATCAAATACAGAGGGCAAAAATCGCAACACGAAATTGTTATTTGTAATATACTTACTTAACTTCTGTTTTCTTGGATGAATAAATCGAGAGAATAAGAGTATGACGAGATTGGAGGACCGAAAGTATCACATGTAATATAAGGTTGTGTTACTCAAGATTGAAATGGTTAAGAGACGTGCCCTAGCTTATATTATACCACCAGCATTTGTATAGGCGAGATTATTCACACTTGAGGACAGGAAAAGGCGCATGTTTCCATAACCCAACTTCAACTAAAAGCACAATTTTAACTGCTGTGCAAACTGACCGAGCAAACTTACATCTCAACATTGAATTACCTATACTTGAGATAAGTCATACTTAAGTATAGATATCACTGAGATGTTGTGATGACATGTGGGAATGGTTATATTATATGCAAACCTAGCAATAAGGTGTCTCCCTCTCTAAAATTTTTGCATGAAATAATTAAGCGATATTTGACACGAAAACAGTTTTGTTCTTGTTTAGCTAACAGCATTGTGGATTTAGAAACAACTCCGCCTGCTTGCCAACATCTTTACGCAACTGCTGGCGGCCACACCGAAATTATGAGATGAACACATTTGGTTGAATTCAACGACTGGCAGTTGTGTTTGTGAGTGTGTGTATTATGGCGGGGGAAGAAGAGTGAAGACGACACGGTGAAATTTCAAAACTGAAACATCAAGATGAATAATGTGAATAAAGTGGGTCCCTGTATTACATAAACTCGGCGATGCTCTGTTTGTCAGCACATGTAGTGTACCTCCATTTTGCAAAATAAAACACATCTGCTGGGCGACAAGAGCGGCGATGCAAGAGAAACGAATCTTTGACGGCAAATTGTTTACATAACAGAAAATGAAGAATTGATACATTTTATACTTACAAGCGTCTAGTCCGTCATTTATAATTCAGCCGTCGTCCATTAAAGATTCCATATAACAGTATTAGCACCAAATTCAAAAAGACAATCATAGTATACATAACATAGGCTAGTTTCCTGCAAGAGAGAAGCGGTCAACAGTTTTCAATGGTGCCGACAAGACATCAGTTTCTTTGTTAAGTTATTATTGAAGATTTATTTTGTGATAATCTGTATTTTTTGGTCATGTTATTATAATAATGTCTGAAAATCGTTCAGTTACCGGACCATATTTGCCTATAACACCTATAATGTCTTCTAAAAATCCCGCTTTTTCATGTTGCGTGCATAGATCAAGCATAATTTATCCTGAGTTGGTTGTGAAAAGCTATAAAAATCGCAGGATCTCACATCATTGCCAAATAAATTCAAAATGGCGACCATAAACACTCATCCGGAAATTCGTGGTCTTCTTTCTTATTAATCGGGGAATTCGCTTCATTATTTTTATTTTGTGTTAAACTGAGCATAATAACACCATAGCTGATCACATTATGCCCAGGTTTACTCTGCTGGCACAATCTTCAGCTGAAAATACAATCGTTAAATTCAATTGGTGACCATCTGGGTTCATCTGTGACTCATATTTTGGTTTTGCTCGTATAGTTCAAGTTATTGTGTTCACATGGAGCCAAACGTAACAATCCACACAACCAAGCCTATTAGTCCATGGCCCAGAGTCGAAACTGGTACCACCTGAGGTGGCAAATTCTAGTAATGCTATATATATATCAAGGTATATGTATGTAGATGTTATCCATATGTGATAACCGTTGCAAATCGGTAGCTTAAGGGTAGTATACCAAGCCATTTCAACCCTACCCCTTTCCCGGTTCTAAATCCAAACTTGAGGGGTGGGGTAGGGTCCTTCGGATATTTTTCTTGTGCTTCCCTCTACAGATCTAAAACTTCGCACACTTTGGACATATGTGCTCTTCTATTGACATGATTGAAACAAGTAAACATCATGCCACATAAGCATTTCGTGACGTCACTGTGACGTAATGACCCAGTGAGCCATTTATTGTCTCTTTTTTGTCCATTTTTAAAATGATTTTTTTCAAATTCTGCTGGTACTTCTTGGCATGGCAGATTTAATTCATGTTCATTGAAGAGGTATTTCTATGTAGATGTTACCCATATGTGATAACAGTTGCAGATCGGCAACTTATGGGTAGTTATAGCACACTTTCGGAACCCTACTCCGCCCCCATTCTGAACCCAAATATGGGGGGTGGGTTATGGTTCCTCGAATATTTTTATTATTCTTGCTGCTAGAGGGCTGAAATTTTCCACACACTACATATAGGTCATTGTTTATAAAAACCTGTAAACATAAATGAACAAAATCACTTAATGACGTCACTATGACGTCATAACACGGAAAATCAGTTTTTGGCGGCCTTTTAGTCTATTTCCAATACACACGTCCTACTTAGCTGCTACCATTTGAGGTAACAGATTTCACCAATGTTTCCTAAATTGATATTATTATGTAGTTGCTACCCATAGGTTATAACCTTTGAAGATCAGTAGCTTAAGGGTAATTTTAGCTCGTTTTATGAAACCTGAAAGTATCCTTACTCCAAGACAAACGTTGGGGGTGGCGGGGTATGACCCACCATATATTTTCTTTAAACCTATGTCTAAAGAGCTAAACGATTTTACCATATACATTTTAGATCTATGCTATTATTTAATGACATCATCGTATCTCGTCAGCGTGACAGATATATCTTTCTCATTATAAGTGGGTGTGAGCTGGAGGTATTGTTCACCATTTTGAGGTGAATGAGGACAGTTATATTAAAATGATAATATCCCATCGATTAAATAATAGTAGGTCCTTCGATGCAAAAACTTGCCAAACGATGGGAGAGCGAGGCAAATTTAATGTACAATGTTAATGTAATGTTGCGTAAAAGTGGATTGTCGATCTAATTTTACTATTTTGTGTTGACAATTTCTACTAGACATGAAGTACATTTCCTGTTCAACATGTATCATAATTGCTGAGTGTCCACCCCAAATACATACTGGGAACTTGGTAATATCTCGCCCCAGCACGAGCACCTGAATGTGTGTTGAGAACGAAGCCAGAATCTTGTTGACAGGAGTAGAATATCGAATATGTGGCAGGAGTAGAGTGCTAACATCAGCGTGGGCCATTGAAAGCACACACGATGTTCGGGTCAAGTTTTCAACGTAGATAAACTCACGTTACTTTATCACGGCGTTTTGGTGTGCTATTAAATATGGTACAGCCAGTTGATGGAAGAGATAAAGGAACTGTATAAGATTTATCCACCAAAACCACCAGAATTCAAATCTGGAGACTATTCTGTTCAATTCAATAAAATGCGTCTGACCGGTTTTGTCAGAAGGAAATCGTTTCTAACCATAACTGCATGGTATGTGATGTAAAATGGATATCAAACTATTGAACCAATCCAGAAACGACAATTTTCAACAGTAATGATGAGGCTGTATGAAGATTTTAGTATACGAACAATAGGAACGTTCAAACAGATTTGATGATATGAAACGAACATCATAATATCTTTAATTTCAGCGTCATTCCAAAAGGTTTTCAATTTTCCTTGCATAAAATACTACCTTGCTATGCCTGTGTAGAAGTTTGTGTTACTAGTGTCTTGGGAATAAGGGCTTTCGATTATTGATGTAGAAATTCCATAAGAGTCATACATGCTTGTATCACCATCACAAATCTCTAGAACAGGTCATGACTGTATGTAGGAAAATGTGTAATTGGGGCATGTTGGTGTTATGATCCTGGAGTTTTACTGGTATTGTATAATGAATACAATACAGCAAATTATACCCAAATAGATAATACAGAAATAATTAGAAAATAGAGTTTGATTGGCGGGAGGAAACCCCAAGGGGCTTGTAATATCCCTACTGAATACAAGAGGTATATAAACATGGACATCCAGAAATATGTGTGAGATGATTAGCAATAAAATAGGGTGTAATCTAAGATTTACGCTTAAGAGGTGAATAAGGGACTATACCGAGTGAATACTGAATAGAAAGAAAATGGTAGACAAGGTGCAAAGTTATACATTTAACAGATATTTTTTTAACTTGGATTTAAACAAAGACATTGAAGTGCATGATTGGAGATCGGAGGGCAACTTGTTCCATTCTCTGGGGCCTTTAATTTTGGGAGTGTGGAAACCCAGATCGGTTCGGAAGAATGGTCTATATAATTTGGCAGAGGACCCCCTAGTGGGATGTTGATGAACCTCAGATATTTTGGTGAAATAGTTATGAAAAAGATATGGTAACAGAGGAGTATGATGAACAAATTTCTGACAAGACTGTAACATTAAGTATTGGTTCAGGTCCAAAACGGGTAATATATTGAGGCTGACAAATAGAGGAGCAGAGTGTTCGTATTTGTTGGAGTGAGAAATAATCCTAATTGCTCTTTTTTGTAAACGAATTAAGGGTTGTAGGTGACTCGTATAAGTGTTGCACCAGACCACATTACAGTAGGTTAGGTACGGATAAATCAGAGAGTAATAAAGAATACATAATGTTTTTTTATTAAGACATTCTTTGACTGCGTTTATCATACCAATATTTCTAGCTAGTTTTTTGCCTATTTCACTGATGTGTTTAGTCCAATTTAATTTTTCATTCATGTAAACACCCACAAATTTGAAACAATCAACTCTTTCGATGTCATGCCCCATTACAGATAATGCAGGAGTAAATTGCACAGTTTTTTTCGAGTTGGGATAAATTAACATGAATTTTGTCTTATTAAGATTCAATGAAAGTTTGTTGCATGAACACCAATTAAATAATAACGTTAGTTCATGTGACATAGCCTCAAAGAGGAGGCGTGGATCGGTATGAGATAAAGTAACACTCGTGTCATCAGCAAATAAAAGATTTGCTGAAACATGGTAAAACAGAAATTCGCCTGTAATTCTCTAATAACATGGGGTCGCCGGATTTGTACACCGGAGTAACTTTTGCTGCTTTCAAACGTGATGGGACGATGCCAGACTGAAAGGATAGGTTAACAATTTTAGCCAAGGGTATACTGATGCTTTGCGCGACAAGTTTGACCAAAGACATACGTATTCCATCATTTCCAGCAGCACTATTTTTAGAGTTCATAATAATTTCATAAATCTGAGAAGATGAACACTGTTGGAACTCAAAATTATCAGGGAAATATCTTTAAGATAGACTGTAAAGCAAGAGTCTACAGTTGGAATTTTGTCGGCCAAATTGCTTGCCACAGTGCAGAAATATTCATTAAACGAGTTAGAAATAGTAGAAACATCAGTAGTTTCAACATTGTTAATATTAAATGTACTCGGAAGAATCGTTGTTTTTCGGCGATTGAACAGCTGATTTATTACTTTCCAAGTACTTTTAATATCATTATTGCAGTCATTTAATTTATTATGAAAATAATTTTTTTTTGCTACTTTTAGAGTGTGATTGAGTTTGTCGATATTGTCGGTATTGCTTTCTAATCAATGGATTGTTCAGTTTGAGCTGAAGTCGATGAAGTCTATTTTTTCACGAATTGAGTTTAAGATACCCAAAGTTACCCAGGGTTTGATAATTTTAGGCTTCAGAACTGATTTGGTTATGACGTGAAAGCATTCATTGTATATGGATAAAAAATCCGATGAAAAGAGATCAAGGGCGGCGTTTACGTCGGTGTTTTCGTCCACTACATTATGCTAGTCGTTAGTTGTAATTTATCTTGAATATATCTTGTTGTTCTGGCGTAATATTTCGATATGTAATTTCACTTCTGTCGATGACTGAGAGGACGTACCTTTTGTCGATATGAAATATCGGAAAATGGTCGGTAATATCAGCAAGATAAATTCCCGATAAGACTGATTCATTATATGAATTAGTAAAAATATTATCAATTAACGTCGCCGAATAAGAAGTAACACGAGTAGGTTTGGTTATTTTTGGGAAAAAATTATACGACTTCATGATTTTCAGAAAATCCTTAGACGGGGAATGACGATCAGCTTTAAATAAATCTATATTAAAATCTCCCATGAGGGTACATTTTCTTTTCTCACCTTTCATAACAGTCAAAATTGAGGTCAATTTGGTATTAAAGAGATTAGGATTTTGTCCGGGAGGTCGATGGAATATACCTACTAACTGTTTGCTATTATTGTCATTTATGTTGGGTAATTCAATTTCTATAAATAATGATTCAAACTGATTTTCTTCGTCAAGAGTTCAATCTTCCCTAACAACACTTGATTTGATATCATTTCTAACATAGATAACTAATCCCCCGCCTTTTTGGTTATGTCGAGAAGAGATAAATGGTGTATAACCTGGGATGTCATAACGTTTTTCCGTTGCAGCATTTAAACAACTTTCTGAAATACCAATGACAGAGAACATAGTTTTAAGATTATGAATAAAACCTGTTATTTCAGTAAAGTTTTTCTTCAGACGTCTAGCATTAATGTGTAATACCGACAATAAGGATGATCCCTCAATATTCGAGTTATACAATTCGGCGTTGTATGAGTCCTCAGTAAAATACTTTGATTGATGCGAATTAATATGACTCCAATGAGCTGATTCATGAATATTATCGTCCGTTAAGAATTGATTTCTTGCGATAAAGTTTAATTCAATGGGGTTAAAACACATACTTTGAAAATCTAAAGTAGTACTACGAAAACTGGTATCATCCACAGTATTATTAGAAATTTCGACAGTAGTACTAAATGGCAGATGGTTCCACACATTTACAGGAACTTTCTCCGAATTCGGTAAATTATCCATTATGATAAGCCGTTGAATATAATTGATAGTGCACCAAAATAACGTACATACAGACAGTATAACTGCAGTAAAGAGTCTTAGCGGTAGATCGAGATAACAAAGTTTGGAGCATTACACTATGAGTCAGAGTTTGGTCTGAATCGCTCTCCATTACCAATGTTGGCTCTTACACCCGTCAGTTGGATTATATCGGCTTTTCCGTGACTTATTATCTACCTATTCAAAATCGGTAGCTCAGTTACTTACGTTGGTATTTGAAACACCATTAAAATATTAACCCCCCAGATAAACTGGAGATATTACAAGTCACCCATAGCCATTTGTCGGTCCGAATGAGCCGAAATCCCGATAAGCTCCTCGGTCATCCGCGCCTCGACGTTGGAAGTTATTGGTCGCTCATAATCCTGTTTGGCGAAATTTTGCTAATCCTGACAAGGACATCACGGCGATTTCTTTAGTTCTACAGCCAGGAAGATCATATTACATCTTATCGATGTGTCCAACCGATAGAGGAATTTTCGGCTTCTGGTTGGCCTGACATGGCTGAAACCGGATTTCCTAGCCGATAGAAGCCGAAATCAACCGTTCTATTGTATTTTACTGATATAGGTAATTGGACGATTCACGTCTCGCTCCCACGATGCACTGCGCATAGTATAACAAGCTACCCAACTAACACCCCTGTTTAAATATTCGCGTGCCTTCTGCTGTATTTTGTTGAGTTTGCTTTCTCTTATTAACAGAAGATAACTGTGTATTTTATAAAAGGAAAATGCCGATAATACAGTCGCACACATAGAGCTTTGTTTTGGAACAACAACATAACTTTTTGGGAAATTTAATTAAAGTGGCTAGATTATTGCACTAGTACAGAGATTTGGTAAAGAAAATATAAGTAATATTTTTACAAAATGTTACTAGCTAATAATATATATTCATTATATCGAAAAAGGTTTCCTAATAGAATGTAACCTGTAGATTATATGCCGATCCTTCTTCCCTGTCGCATCTTCTCCGCAATATAATTCCCGATCGGTAAGTATGATGAGTTATTCACTTACATTTGATCAATAATCGCAACACGAGATTGTTATTCTTGGACGAATAAATTGAGAGAATATGAGTATGGCGAGATTGGAGGACCGAAAGTCTCACATGTAATAAAAGGTTGTCTTACTCAAGAATTAAATGGTTAAGAGACGTACCCTAGCTTACATATATATATATATATTACATGTGTGTATGTATAAATAGCCGTAATTTATTTGATCGAATAAAGCTTTGATAAACCGTCGAGACACGGTGAAACTAGTTAGCCAGAAATCAAACCAGTTGACTTCGTCATGATTTTTTAACAATATTATATTTGCCGCACACAAAGGCAGTTTCGCTGCATTTATTTACTGTATATATATATATATATAAAGCTAGAGCCAGTATTAGGTGGACCAACCCTAAAATCCAGCATTAAGTAGACATTTTGCATATCTTTAAATAAGGCCTCTATCTGATGGCAGATTGCCTTTCCTATGTATTTAGGATCTTGAGAGAAACATACTACAAGGTTTAAGAAAAATTATTAAAATTATAAAATATACAAAATATATGGTCTGCTTAAAACCTGTATACACAAACACAGCATTAAGAGGACCATCACTTAATTACCAGCATTAAGAGGACCATTAATTATATGCCAGCATTAAGAGGACCATGATGTATATATGGCATCACGAGCATGAGAAATGGAAAAAATAATATTTTAATGATCGAATACGACGTTACAGCTTAATTTTGCGCAAAATTTTCAAAATCCATCAAATTGAATTTAAACGATGCTGATTGATGAAAAAATGGACTCAAAAGTGGTAGTATTCCCCATAAAGTTGTCCGGTATATAGGACTATATGCTCGAGAATTAAGAGGACCAGTATGCATTTTCCAGCATTAAGTTGCCATATATATATATATCATTGTATGCTCCAGTATTAAGAGGACCAGTATGTATTTTTGAGATTTAAGTCACCCAATATATATGACTAGAGGCCTATATCCTCCAGTATTAAGAGGACCAGTATATATTTTTCAGATTTAAGTCACCCAATATATATGACTAGAGGCCTATTTCCTGCAGTATTAGGAGGACCAGTATGTATTTTCCAGATTTAAGTTACCCAGTATATATGACTAGAGGCCTATCCTCCAGTATTAAGAGGACCAGTATATGAGGTTATTATACAATGTTGAATCCAATGTGGAGTTTCATTGTACGAGTCTACGTTGGGTTGAAAGTCCGTATTGGACGAGACGCCGCTGGGATACACACGCCGCAGGTGTCGAGTCCAATACGGACTTTCAATCCAACGTAGACGAGTACAATAAAAGCTCCATATTGGATTCAACATTGTATAATGACCTGTTTATTATACATCGAAAGACAAAACCATGACAGAGTTAAAACTTTCGTTTATTACTGATAAAGTTACAAAGTATAACTACATAAAACTACACACATGAATACTTCGATTGTTAATTTCGCTTTTTTGAAATATGACAATCAAGTTAAAGAATACATTTAAAGATGTAATCAGCCTCAAATCTAGGCTGAAATCGATGTCTCTCAAACTCCACGAAAGTGACATATGTTACGATAGGTACAAAATTAAACACACTTGACCACAACAAACTAAACTTGTTTCTACCATTCACGAGAAAATAGAAGGATTTGGTCTTTGAAAATAAACAGCATGGCATGCCGTTTATTTTTCCACGGCCGTGTCAACAAGCGTACACGTGTGGTGCATTCCATCAACGTATGCTAAGCACGAGCCGTGACGTTATCCCATTGATGCAGCATTCAAATTCGTGAGCG
>JAVTVY010041060.1:0-178450 GCA_036873755.1 Hanleya hanleyi
GTCAAGCAAAATTCTCGTCGGAAATATGGAACGCTTCATGAATTTGCATGTCATCCTTGCGCAGGGCCATGCTGATCTTCTCTGTATCGTTCCAATTGACCTCTCCTCAAACACGGGACAAAGCCGGCCTCGGTTGCGAGCACTTGTTTACGTTGAGGCTTATTCACTGGTGCCTTTGTGTCATGCTCCGTGGAAAACTTTGGCGCAGCAACCCTATTCTACCGGAAGGCCCTTCGAACTGGATAGAAGAACAACGTTGTTGTTGTTGTTGCTGCTGTCATACCCGAGCGAAACTCAGTTGCATTTTGAAAATCCGTGTCGTTCATCTCACGATGCCACTGAAGAACGGTAAGGCAAATGCTTTTGCCCGTCGCCAGATGCATGAAGAATCCTGTATAGAAGGAATTATTTTCAGGGATCTTTTCTTGATCACGGTTTACGGATCCCATAACATGAAGTTAGGCTAACAACCGGGGCGGAGACGTCTGCTGTCGGTGGTCGCCGATACCAGCCTCCGGCCGTTAAGTTGTAAGCGTGACATCTGACTAGCGTTCCCAAAGCTCGATCACAGTTTGTAAACTCCAACAGTTATGAATTAGGATGCAAATCAGATTTGTACGCCGAATTGCGAAACGACTGTTACATAAACGTTTTGCATGCTATGAGCTAACTGATTGTTCATTTACAAATCGCACGTCTGCCTGCTAGGCATGCTGACAGTCGACTGACGACGCAGTTAGAGAGGCGAGATGAGCTGACCGTGTGGTGATCTATGATTGGCTGGCCAAATGGTGTGAATAGAATAGAATAGAATAGAATAGTTTATTCAGCTGATCACAGCGCCCTCTAGAGGCATACAATCACAGTCTTCCCCCCCCCCCCCCGTCATTGACATTGATTATTCCCGGAAACAACAATTCATTTAACAATGTTAATAACATACGGAAACAGGGTGAATAAGTGTCTTCTGGCCATAATTTCAGTTCACATGCGGGAAGCGATCGCCCGATATGGCTCAATTCCACTCTCCTATTGACGACCGCTACCTGCAGTGGTCCGAAATCTCACCAAGCCCGATCAGGCCGCCAGGTTGAGTGGAAAATCGGGTCCATTCTCGACCTCCACCTGATAACTAGCCCAGCCAAGTGGGGGTGACCAGGAGACACTTACAATAGAAACCTTAATGCATGGATGAAAATGATCCATAATGAATATATGATAAACTGTTTCATGAAAAAACTCTAGCTGGCTACTGCCGCAAATTCAAAATTTCAGCAATTAATTTTGATGATTTAATTGGTTCTCTTGTCAGGCGCAGACATGAACATCACGTGGTGCCCAAAATGTACTCGATGCCATGTCATTGAGTCCCAAATTGTGTTCGGAGCTCGGCTTTTATAAGGAAGAGATATACAAGAAAAAGCTGATTATTCAGAAAGTAAATGTGCCAGCTTTTCTCTGGGTACAGTCATGGGATGGTGCCATAGGGAGGGAGGGGGTGCATTGTCCTCTAGCACATGGGATGTCGTGTCATTGGGGAAAATCTTGAACAAAGTCATGGAATTTGGCCCAAAAAGGTCATGGAAAGTCATGGAATTTGATGTCTCAAATAGGCCATGAACCCTGCGCCACTTCTCGGCAAATAGTTTTCAGTGCTGAACTATTTCCATCTGGGCATGCGTAATTGTCTGGCCAGTGAAAACGAAAGCACTCTGACACAAACAATTTAACTAGGCCATAAGCAATTCATGATTTATCAAACAACCACGGCTGTGTAAATTAGCCTGCCAGTCGACAAAAGGAGAAAGTGGACGGTATACGCGGAAATATCGCTATCGCCACTTTTTATTTTATTCTCACTTTGTGAAGACAGACAATGCCGACTTGTGAAAATAAGCTAGCAGATAAAATTTGCCTCGCGTGAACGGTGACCGTTCGCGTAAAATATGATTTGCGTAACCTGAACGAGCGTTCGCGTCGAAAAAAAGGCCTGCAATAATACAGTTGAGCTTGAATAAAAAGAAATGGGGGTGGTAAATGTACCATAGGTACTCAGAATATATATATATATACATACTCCAATATACATGTATGACCAGACCACATGAGTATATTGATCAGCAATAAATTATGAACCTTGAGGGACCTAAGCAGAATGCTAAATGCATCATTTTGCCTATAGCTGATATTTTGTTTTGAAAGTTTTGTCCCCGATATTGTGGAATTGCCCAATGGGCAAGAGCATCGAGTGCAAATCTAATGATATGTATTCCTGTGCAAAAAGTTACGTTCTGAAAATTGATTGGACTCCCTGAAAGACGCATTGACGTCGCAGAACACTCTCAACCTGTTAATCATACCAACTTGCTATTTTATAATATAAATTCTATATATGAATAATTGTGAGACGTCTTGTATATTTCAGAAAATTTCAAGAAGACGTCAAGTTAAAGAACATCTGAAGAACAACATGGCAGTTATAATTCGCCTGTAACTTGATCACCACAATGACATTTCCACGTCCAAATATCTTGTCTGCCCTATTCTTCAACTGCGTACGATTGAGAGTTTTCAATTGTTTCTCAAACTCCATCTCTTCTTCGGCAGCTTGTAATAAATTTCACTATATCCGCTGGAAACGCCACCACAGGCACAGGTATCAAGAGAGTTACCTCCCCTGCTCATACCACTTGGTTTGTGTGAATTACCCAAAGATAGGTAATGGGAACTGTCGTGAAGTACACACACAGCCTGGAAGGTTAATGGCGATTGGTGTTACAACATGGAACAAGGGGTCAAGAGTGTTGAATATACCAAAGATTGATCACAATTGTTCTCTGATTGGTGACCTTCCCAAGACAGAAAATATTGACAATTTTATGATGGAAGCTCATGCCAATTTCCAGGCAGGGGAAATAACTGCGGACAATATCAATGAGTACCTGAAGAAGCTAGAGGATCTAGCATACGGGAACTTGGCGAGTCTGCCTTGGTTACACCGTGAGTCTGTCTCAAAATCTTACGGGCAACTGATGATGAATAACGTCCTAGATAAACTCATGTCCCCTGTTCTGCAGCACCAACAATTTGAGGTTTTGCTGGCACTTGTCCAGGACCACTGCACTAACCTGACCAATGACCATGCAATATCTGCCCTACTGACATGTTTACACCTTGGTGTTGATCCGACACATCCAGCTATCACCAGTCTTCTCTTCAAAGTTCATGATTGTGTACATGTGCTTGGCTTTGCAGAATTAGCTGACTTGAAGAACATTACTGGTCGTGGTAGTTATCTACAATTGGTGGGTAAAGAAATAAGCAGATTTGTGGAGCTGA
Source organism: Hanleya hanleyi (assembly GCA_036873755.1). Taxonomy (NCBI): domain Eukaryota; kingdom Metazoa; phylum Mollusca; class Polyplacophora; order Lepidopleurida; family Hanleyidae; genus Hanleya; species Hanleya hanleyi. The sequence goes on from JAVTVY010041060.1 coordinate 3,340, forward strand.
TCGATGAGATCGACATAGAGAATTTTTCGGAATCAGATTTTCTGCTGTTTAGTCGCTGCTCCACAAAATATTTCCCCCTATTCAGCACAACCTTGATGAACAAAGTTTCTGGTATTGCTACTGGTTGGATCAACAAATTGGAAGATGTGTCGAAGCCCTGTATCTTGAGTTCCTATTGCCAACTAGTACGTAATATTCCCCCGAGCTGTGGGGAAGAGCAGAGGGTGAGTGAATCTCTCCATAATCTGACTGTGTTAATTGAGAATAAAGTCAGTGAGCTTCAGCCACATCACATTGCAGCGATCGCCGTTAATCTGAAAATCTCAGGATTTTTTCTTTCCACACCTAAACTTTCGGCCATTTTGCAAAAACGCAGTGTTGATCTACTGCAACTTGAAGACAGCAACAGAATAAGTGATATCACAAACGCATGTTACTCATTCACTCACCTAATACCTGATTCAATTAGAAGACAGGTGGAGACTCGGATCTATGAACACCTACATGATGCAGATGTTTTCACCTTGTCCAATTTGGCTGATGTGCTGATGAGTATTCAGTGTCAGAATATTGACATTATCAGATTTTTTGAACATTTAGTTTTGCAACAGTTGCCTAATATACTCCAGAAGCCAAATATACTGTTAAAAATTCTTCGTTTTCTCAATTATCGACAAAGCGATGACAGTGACCATGAAGAACAGCTTTACCAGGCAGTTTTAGGGCTTTTGAAATCACAGCAAGGTTTCTGCGTCTGGAACATAGCAAGATTGTCCCGTTTTCTTTTGAGACATGTATGTTACACGATCCCAGACATTCTGCGGGAGAAGCTGATCGCCGCCATTCCTCAGTGTGATCTGTATGAGCTGGTTGAAATCATGAATGGAATCGGCAAGATTCCACACCCAAGACTAGCAGTACTGGACAAACAAATTCAGCAACTGCAGACCCATGTTCATGAGAACTATGCACAACAGGTGGACAAGGAGCCATCCTTGGATATGCTGCACCAGATGGTCATCTTGTACATCAAAGGAGAGCAGAGGGATGCTGCTCTTTTGGAGGCTCTGATGGCTCACTGCTCTAAATTCACCCAAACCCTCGACCAAACAGGCTTCATGAAAAAAATCGCACTTTTCCGCAAAATCAACTATTACAGCCCAGAAGTCCTCGAAGATCTGATCAGCTATGGCATGCAGAATCATGAAGAACTTCGAATAGAACAGTTCTTCTCTCTCATTAAGGCGCTGTCTCAGATAGGCTATGTGCCCAGACAGACAGATGAATTCTCCCAGATCTGTGTGAAGATGTACGAGCAGTCGAAGGATGACATCAACGTGTATAGCAGACTGAAGTATGCCTGGGGTTTGTGCATGCTCCAGATCTATCCCGAGACTTTGCTTAACACGATCTTCACTCTTGAATTCATAGAAGAATTTGATAAATACATCGAAGGTAAGTCTGACTCTGTAAACTTATTCCTACGAAGTAGGCTACCATTTGCAAATTGTCCGGTAATGAGTGAGTGAGTCAGTCAGTCAGTCAGTCAATCCGAATCCTTTCATCGGCAAAATAAGGAGAACCGTTGATATCAGAACCTTTTTTTTGGCATGAAGGTGCATTAGGGCATTGTTACCAGCAATTTCTGAGCTGACCAAATTTTGATGAAAATTTGATTGATAATATTTTTTTTTATTACTTATTGATGGCTCAGCGAGTGCACTGTCATGCCCATCGGGAAGCCTTCGCTGTATGTTTCACTGTGACTTTTGAAGGTTCCCTGATACGGCATATCACGTTGGACACATCGGTTCTCGTAAAATCACCGAAGCGACTTTGAGCCCGGTCAAGACTTGGATGGGTGACCTCGTGCTGTACTGCTAGGCTGATAAGTGTCCAGGTTAATAGGAACTGATGGCAATAATAGTTGCTATTCTAATGACTCACCAGCGGTGACATCTGGGAAAGTTAATAGAACTGTAGCGGATTTCGATCCAATATCACCAACGAATATGCGATTTCTCAGTTACAGTTCTTCTTCACCAGTACTAACTCAAAACTCAATTGGTAGCGTGAATTTTCCCAGTGGTATATGGATTTTCCCATTCGTTAGTAGCATTTCTTCATGGAGACGCCCGCTACTGTGTGATTCGTCATATAAGTCAAGTCCTGTCGATATTCATTCGGTCATTCACTATTCAAGATATCTCTATTCAATGAGCAAGTTAAGTCCCGTTTTAAAGTTCAACAAATAAACAGCAAACAGTTTTATTCGTAAAGGCAACATGTATATGGGTATATGACGAGGTTAACTGGTGATATTCTGATCTGATTTTCACGGAAAAGTTCAGTCTAATATAGTGATAAATATGAAAAACTTGTCAGCCTAAGATATGGGTATTTATTCACTTCCGGTACTTGATACTTTCAGTCCCAATCAATCTGAAACTGTACTTCAGAAGGAATAATGTCATATTTATTGGCAACACTTCCCAGGAAAATATGGCTTGAATAGTTCAGTCCCAGAAGTTGAAATTTAATATTTTAGGAGTAAACAGTTACTGGATTCTGGTAAACTGCATCACAGTGTTAATTTTGGGACTCCCAGTCCCAAATTGAGGATTATGAGATCACAGAGTCAAATTGGGACTCCCAGTTCCAAATCAATAATTTATGGGACTACAGAGTTCACTTGGGACTTCCAGTCCCAACATGGGAATCCCAGTCCCAATATATTAACTTATGGTATAATTTAGTTCACCTGGGACTCCCAGTCCCAAATTGATGATTTCAGGGGTAATTGAGTTCTTCTGGGACTCCCAGTCCCAACTAGAGAATATGGCACCAACAGAGTCAGTCAAACTTGAAACTATATATATTACTCCTAGAAAACTGGGAATATCAGTCCCAATAATGAAATGGGAAGTCCAGTGTCACAACTTGGGACTCTCAGTCCCAAAACGGTTCTTGGGAAAACTGGTATCAAAACTCTCAATTTAACCCTACTGTGGCTGACAAATTAATCATTACTGTACTTTTCTGCAGTTTCTTGTTCCAAAACCTACATCCATGTTTCTTCGGTCAGAAAGGAACTCCAATCAGTTTAACAGTACAATGCTTTACTATAGTAATTGAGATGTTGCCCAGATGATGGTCCGAGATCATCTGGGAAAATAATGGGAATAGAGCCTGTATTTATAGGCAATACTCATGAATATTCATAAGGTACGGTACCTGGTACCAACAGTCCCAAAACATGCACTCAGAGGTTTGATTGGCTAAAACCGAAAATACTATGATTATTCATGAGCATAAGAAAATTGCAAGATGGCAGCTATAGAAAATACAGGAATTTGTTCCCTCATACTAACTTTGAACAATTCATTTCTGGCAGGAATATTTAGAAAAGGGGGAACAACTTGATACAATTAAATTCAGCATTCCTTAAATTTCAAGTTAGGTCCCTTAGGTTTACTCTCCACGCTACAAAGAGCGGGAATGATTGTCGCAAAGTGACGAGAACGTCCGGCGGCATTTACCGAAAACGGCGGTAAACATGCTGGTTTATGAACAACAACGACGAGAGAGCTCGTCACATCTCACAAAACTGGGCGCACTATCGCACTTTACGATCGATAATAACCATAAACAGTAAGTAATAATAACTCTGAACATGGGAATTTATTGTTTAAGTATCGTTGCAAGGTGAAAATGATATTCACGGCCGAAAACATTTGTCAAAATGACAAGCTTGAAAAATATCAAACATGGCGGAAAGATCGTAAGACCTGACATCAGCCGAAATAGTTAAATAATTTTGTGGCCACGTAACTTCAGCTGCTGATACTTAACCAATAATTTCTTTCACATGTCTAGACAATACACAGTGAAGAACTTTATCCAATTCCAAAGATAAATAACTTTGCACGAGTCTGGGGTCTTCCCGGCCTGTACTCAAAAAGATGGGCGTGGCAAAGGACCAGGGCGCGAATTACAATTATGATAACCCCAATTAAAATTAGATACAGACAATAAAACTATCCCTGTACCCAATATTCACATACAAAGAGCTTCACAACTACAGGGCCCTGACCAGTAATTTTAGTACAGGTAACAATAATAAACTTTGACCAAAATATTTCTATATCATCATACATTTCCATATTTACCGGGGGGGGGGGGATTTGGTCCTAATGACACATTCAAGTTTATTTCACTCAGGAGAAATTCAGCAAAAATATACAATTTCGCCACACCATCCCCTTCCACTAAAATTGCTCGTCCCGAGCAAGGCAACAACAGGGCATGACGACTAATCAAGGACGGAAATGTATACAAAGGTCTCCAGCGATAATAGGAAATCCCCAAACCTCGTTCAAAGACATGAAGATGAAATATAGATGAACAGTGCTTCGGATTTGAAAAATCCAGAAGAGCTAAAAATCGCTCTTCGAATTTTGTCAAGAAGAGCGATCACTCCTCTAAAAAAAACCCTTCTAAAAACTGTTAGAAGAGCTATTTACGAGAATGGGGATGTAACTAGTATCTCCCATTTTATGATTCTTCTTGCAAGAAAAGTATTAGTATTATTTTCAAACTTCTTAACATTATGAAATGCGACATCAATATTATCCGACAATCATGTATGAAATTGATAATAAACGTAAGCGAAACCAGTTATCCCTGATGTGTTTCATTGTTATTCCTTTATTTTTTTCTGTGCCGTACCTCGGATTCTGCGATCTTTGAGAATGTTGTCAATGTTTTGCGCAGTTTGCGCGAAACTTCTGTTACGGTTACGTTTTCGGCCGTATACGATAGAACACCACCACTGTTTCACCTTTTAAATGTTTCTAGTCTAACTGTTGGTGGAAGTCTTGTAGCCAGTTTGCTTATTCGCGGCCACAAACGATCAAACAAATCCCAAAATCAGACGAACGCGCCAACAATAATATGTCGGTCGACACATCCACACACAGAATGCAACTGTATCCGCCGCTGTGATTGGTCAGTATTTACACAGCTGTAGAAATTTAACCAATTATAAGCGAGGACGTTCGGTGGGGACCAAGTTTAACTCCTTTGCCAGAAGAGCTCGCACACTTCCGGATTTTCATGAACGAAACGTCTTGCGTTTTCGTGGAAAGTTATTAGAGGTAAATAAAGATTATTCCATACGATAAATTCAAGAAGCGCGAAAAAAAGAGCCTCTAAATTTTGATTCAGGCGCGCGATTGAGCGCTTTCGCTCTCGCGCTTCTTAAATCCGAAGCACTGGATGAAGGTGAGTGTGATGTACTTATATGCTTAAAATGTCACTATGAATAGTCTCTGGCAGGTTTTCAAGTTAAGAAAGATAGAATTAGATTCAACGGCGCATTCAAGTTAACTTACGTACACAGTTCCAGATCTGTCCAAGTCTCAAAAGATATGTTCATGACGCAGGAATATCCATCTGACGAACAGTTTCAAATCTAAATTGTTCTTAACTTTGGGAAATAGAATCATCAAATTACGAAATTTAAAGTCACAACAAATATATTATATGATAAGGAATGTTCTGTGTTTCTTTTTCTTCTACTCTTCAGATGACACCCTCCTGGTACAAAGGACACACTTTGAGGAAGTGTACGACTCGATCACTTCTTCCTTCACAGTGGTAATCTTGCCATCGGAATAAGATGTTGTCTTCATTCTGTGGATGTGTGGATATCCAACAGCCTCATCACTCCTAGGTGTTATGATGGTTGGTATGACATTACCACCTTCCTCCATCGGACTGTGTTCGACACTTGAGGCGTGAAAGAACTGGTTACTCTCAATGGACAGAAATTACTATTCTGATATATACATGTCCCCGAACTTGAGACGTTTCCAATACATTGACAAACCATAGGGTTGGAAAGAGCAGAACTGCTGACCAAGGTAGAAGAGCTGGGGAAGATGTTTCCAGTTGATTGATGAGCCAGAGAGAGCCAGACAGAACTGGTGACCATGGTGGAAGAGCTCGTCGAAACAGATGCTGGAGTAACATCAACAGGGGGTTGATTGGTGGGGACAGAACACTTGATGGAACAGGTCACACTTGCCGCAGAGTTGTTCAAGTTGACAGTGGGCATGGGTGCTGACGTCATGGATGGAATGATTGAATTGACTGGTAGACACTCTTGATTAGAGGTTACTGACACTGACTTTAAAGGGGAAGTAGCTGGCGTTGACTCGTCTTTCAATGTGTTGGTTGCAGACTGTGCAATGGTGGTGACTGGTGGAGTTGTCAGAAAGGACCAGAAATCAGGTGTAACAATTTGCTCCACATCGTCAGCCTCAGCCTGACTCTCATAGGTGATGATTAGCTGTTCCGGGAAGTCAAGAGTTGCTGCACTAGTTGATGGTATACGTCCAACTGGTGTGATTATAATTTTGTTCCTCGGAATAACCTCTTCATCCGACACATCCAGGTCGATGTACGCCTGTGGTCTGGACTTTGGACTCAACCGTGGTCTGTGGAGATGATTCTGATGATATGATCACTGGAACACTCACTACCTTGGCAGGCTTACATTTCTTGGTGAATGAAGCACTTGGCACCAATGTAGCACTAGATAGCCTGCAACCTTGGCTCACTGTAACATCCGACCGTATGCGCTTGATGTCATTGCTACGTTCGTCTAACAACGGTGTCCCTGGAATGCTGACAGATTTTTTAGGTTTAACTTGTTGACGCTGTTTGGCAGGGGCTCGACGGACTTTTGGGGCCTTCACCTTCACTTGCTGTGCGACTCTCCCTCTTCTCCTTACCCATGGGGAGGAAGTACAATCATCCATATGCCTGTACATGCGTGCCTTACTTCGCATAGGCATCTGGCAATAGGGACACTCTTCTGGCTGATTCTTACAGGTTACCTTGTGACGGTACAAGCTGGATTTCGACTTGAACTCTAATGCACACTCACAATAAAAGATTGACTCCGACATCTGTAAATATAAAGTCTTCATTAAGTAACAGTTCAACATTTTCTTTTCAACTGTAAATTTGTTCTCATTTGTCGTATGTAATATGTATTGTTTAGTTCAATAAAACATGTTCATTCGATATATTCGTCTGTTTTTGTCCACAGTCCAAGTCGGTATATTGTCATGCAATCACACTGTCCATGATGTGAAGTCAGTTCCCTCATACCGCTTCAATCGATCATAATGGACCAGTTTCTTCTTGGCATTGGGATGTTTCTGCAAACGATATACAGTGTCATCCATTTTCCCAATGATTTGGAAGGGACCTGTCCAACGACAGGCTAACTTTGGAGATAACTTCTTGTGACGTGCATTATCGTACAGCCAAACTGCATCACCAATCTCGAAGACTTTCCCCTTCTTCCCAACATTATAGTTCCGTTTTTGTCGCTCTACGTTTTTCCTTTGAAATTCTCTGGCCCTTTCATGGGCTATTTCTAAGCGATCACGTAGCTCAGCGGCATATTCGGTTCCTTCCGTGGTCGGCATTTGTATTGGTCTACCGGTTATTAGATCTACTGGAAGAGTTATCTCTCTTCCCAGCATCATCATGGTTGGTGTCTCCTGTGTAACATCATGTATGGCTGATCTATATGACATCAGAGCAAATGGTAGCTATTCGTCCCAGTTGCGTTGATTTTTATCCACCATCATTGCTAGTCTGTCTTCAAGAGTTCTGTTAAAACGTTCCACCATTCCGTTCGACTGTGGGTGGTACGGCGTAGTACCAGTTTTCTGAATATCCAATAACTGGCATACCTCCTTAAGAACGTTAGATTGGAAATTGGTACCCTGGTCGGAGTGTAACTGCTCTGGCACACCAAATCGACAAATGAATTCCTTTACGATTTTGTCAGCAACAGTTTCTGCTTCTTGGTTTCGTATGGCATTACAAGCGTCTAGTCCGTCATTCATAATCCAGCCGTCGTCCATTAGAGAATATCCGCGTCCATAATCCAAAGACCTATTCCATATTCCATATAACAGTATTAGCATAAGATATAAGATATCCCTCGACCCACTTGGTGAAATAATCCTGTAAGATGAGGATATACTGGTTACCCTTCCTCGTATTTGGCAATGGACCCAATACGTCCACTGAAACACGTTCCAATGGAACACCAACTGTGTACTGTCTCATGGGTGCTCTTGGCCTATGGCTAGGTGATTTCCGGGAACTACATTTGTCGCACTGCTTGCACCACAGACGGATGTCTCTTCTCATGCCATACCAGTGATAACACATCTTAATTTTGGGAATAGTTTTCCCGCATCCCAGATGACCTGCTGTTTTTGATGCATGAAGCTGCTGGAAGACTTCCTTCCTCAGTTCAGGTGGCAGTAGAATCTGATAATGGAGACTATACCCATCTTCGGTTTCCCATCTACGTTGAAGTACAGCATTTCTGAATGATAGCCTATTCCATTGTGCCCAGTAGCATTTTGTTGCTCGATTCTGCGACGAAACTTCAGTCCAGTCGGGTCGGTGTTCATCTTTTGTTTTGGCTTCTATTATCCATTGGAGGTCCTTGTCTTTCCTTTGAAGATCAGCGATGTTGCGATCAGACCATCTGTCGTGGGACTCTGTGGAACAGGAAACTTCTGGCAAAGATGGTGCTGCCATTTCATGTTTCTTCTGTTGTACTTTGGTTTGTTGTCTTGTTGTAACAGCTCGTATTTGTGCTGCATATGGTCGAGGTTTACGTCGGCGCTGATACTTCTGTCTGTACGTCCAATTTTTAGGAATCCACTTGATCTTTGTTTCTATGGTTCCCACGGGTCCAGAGTGATCGGTTTGGGTCTCAACATCTATAGTCTCTGGGATCAATTTCAGAACTTCCTCAACTGCATTGACTGTGGTATCCGTATACCCAAACTTATCACACCACTTGCACGGGATTCTGGATAAGGCATCTGCATTCCCATGTAGTTTACCAGGGTGGTGAATAATCTCGAAATCAAACCCGAGCCATCTAGCGATTTGACCTTCAGGTTCTTTGAAGTTCATCAACCATCTGAGAGCATTATGATCTGTTCTCACGGTAAAATGTCTACCATACAGGTAGTGTCGGAAGTACTTGACAAAGGTCACTACAGCAAGCAACTCTCGGCGTGTCACACAATAATTTCTCTCGGATTTACTAAGAGTTCTGCTAGCATAGGCAATAACTTTCTCTTGACCTTCCTGAATTTGGGATATAACAGCTCCAATCCCGGTATTACTTGCATCTGTATCAAGAATGAAATCGCCATGGGAACTTGGAAATGCTAAGATTGGGGTACTGCTTAATTTTAGTTGTAAGGTTCTGAAAGAGGTTTCACATTCTTCAGTCCATTTGAATTCCTTGTTGTTCTCGGTTAACTTATGTAATGGCCTTGAAATGGTTGCGAAGTCCTGTATGAAGCGTCGATAGTAGGACCCAAACCAAGAAAACTTCTTACTTCCGTAACTGTAGTTGGTGTAGGCCAATCCTTGATAGCTTGAACTTTCTGGGGTTCTGTTGAAATACCCTTGCTTGAAATGATGTGTCCCAAATAGTTGACTTCATTTTGAAACAAATGGCACTTCTTGGGTTTGAGTTTCAGTCCCACTTCTTTCAGGCGTTGAAATACTTTGCATAGATTGTTGATAGCCTCATCGAAAGATTTGCCAAATACTATGATGTCATCAATGTAGATCAGGCAAATTTCCCACTGGTACCCTGCTAGAACTAATTCCATAAGACGTTCAAAAGTGGAAGGCGCGTTGCATAAGCCGAATGGCATAACCTTAAATTGATAGAGCCCACTTCTCGTGATAAAAGCTGTCTTCTCCTTGGCATCCTCATCTAGCTCCACTTGCCAGTAGCCGCTATCAAGGTCGAGTGTTGAAAAACAGGTTGCACCATGCAGTGAATCAAGTGAGCCATCAATCCTTGGCAGAGGGTAGGCATCTCTCACCGTGATCTGATTTAGCCTTCTGAAGTCAATACAGAATCTTAAAGTACCATTCTTCTTAGTGACGAGAACAATTGGTGATGCCCATGGACTTGAAGATCTCTCTATTACCCCTCTCTCCAACATGTCTGCAATCTGTTTATCTGCCTCTTCCTGCTTCGGAACTGGTAATCTTCTTGCCTGTTGACGCAATGGGAATGTTGTTTGCGTGTTGATGCTATGTTTGACTCCTTTAGCTCTACCCAGATCTGCATCAGACTTGGCAAATATATCTAGATATTCTGGCAGCAAGGACTTCACTTTCAGCGTATCCTCATCTTTCATGTCTTTGGTACTCTCCTCATACATGGCTTTCATATGATCAGGTACATCATCTGTCGTAGTACTAGATGAAATGTTATTCAAAGTAAGAAAACTAATGTCACTCTCCAATGCTGTTTTATCTTCAGATGCCATAGGGTCGCTAATATTGAACACTGGGCTCAGTTCAGCTACCGTAGTTCCCTTGTAAATGGTTCCTGGTTCCACTCCCAAATTTAACACAGTTACTGGAATTTCTACTACTTCTGTATCGACCAGTGTTCTCCCAACTAACAAGTTTGCATTTTTGGGAATTTTAAGGAGAGGTTCACATATAGCCCATTTTCCCACTAATTCCTGCCCTTTTGAAGGTGTAGTGGTTACAACTATCTGCTGACCAGCTGGTATGGTTACTGTCTGGTCTATGACAAGCCGACAACAACTTGATACATCTGACAGCCTAGAGCATAAAAGCTGCTGCCCTTCACAGGTTATACATCTCCGTCTGGGATGAATTTCGCAATCAAATTTAGTCAAAAGTTCATTCCTATGATCCCCTCACATTTGATATCTGCCACGATAACCTCCATGTAAGTAGGACTCGACAGGATCCCTATATCCAGCTGACACATCCCTACCACCTTTAGTGGGTTATGATCTGCACCTTGTAATCTCAATTCTGTGGGAACCAATTCCGGTCGCTCTAATGCTGGTATACAGCCATAGACGCGACTTGAAATTATCGTGACACAAGACCCAGTGTCCACGAGAAACAAAACTTTGTTACTACCAATATGTCCAGTAACGAACATCCCACTTTCCGGATTACCCATCTCTATCGCAAGTACAGGTTTGCACCGTGTTACTTCTGGATTAATTGCAGACTCTACAGTGTCCAGCTCTGATGAACTTCTATCCGAACTAATATTTGTATTGTCTATCTTCTGTGAAATTGACATGTGTTGTTGGGGCTGTTTGGGCTTCCAATCTTTTCCCTATTTCATCGTCTTTTGGAACTGGCATAATTTCTCTGACATTTCGACGTCGTGGAACATCTCCACGGCGTTGAGCTTCAATTTTTCAATACCCCTCTATTTCTAGGGCTAGGGTGACTGCTTTTTGCAAGTTATCTGGTTTTCCCTGTTGAACCAACATCCGCATCTCATAGTCATCCAGTGCATCTATGAAGTGAATCTTCGCCAATCTTTCTTGATGCTCTGACGGCATCCCTGGATAAGCTAGAGTTGAAATCTTCAGAATAGCCTGCCCCAGTTCCCGCAGTCCCTCTTTATCTTTACGGCGTCTTCCCCGTAATTCAGCCAGGTAAATTTCAGCCTGGTCTCGTCGACCGAATCTGTTTCCCAGGACTAGGACCAGATTGTCGAAATTCAGTTGTTCATCAGATAGTGTACTTGCCAGTTGTCGTGCTGGGCCTTTGAGATGTGTGAACAGATAGTCTGCCTGTTCCGTCTTCTTCCATCCATTTATTCTGGAGATGGTGTTGAATATTCTTAGGTATTCATCCCAAGAAGTTTCCCCGTTATATGTCTCTGGTTTCAGGTGACGACAACTTGAATGTGACACATGAGTGGCATCGCCATGAGCAAACTCATGTGGAGATGATCTCGGACCTGCATCATGATCTTCAGTTTCATCCCGAGGTGGTATTCTGAAGGATATTTCTTCATCACTGTCAATGTCCTCAATTCCTCTACCATGCTCCATATTGAATGATCCAAATAAACTGGTGCTTGACGGCTAAATTCAGCTTTAATTCCACCGCTGCCACCAAGTTGTAGCGGATTTCGATCCAATATCGCCACCGAATATGCGATTTCTCAGTTACAGTACTTCTTCACCAGTACTAACTCAAAACTCAATTGGTAGCGTGAATTTTCTCAGTGGTATATGGATTTTCCCATTCGTTAGTAGCATTTCTTCATGGAGACGCCCGCTACTGTGTGATTCGTCATATAAGTCAAGTCCTGTCGATATTCATTCGGTCATTCACTATTCAAGATATCTCTATTCAATGAGCAAGTTAAGTCCCGTTTTAAAGTTCAACAAATAAACAGCAAACAGTTTTATTCGTAAAGGCAACATGTATATGGGTATATGACGAGGTTAACTGGTGATATTCTGATCTGATTTTCACGGAAAAGTTCAGTCTAATATAGTGATAAATATGAAAAACTTGTCAGCCTAAGATATGGGTATTTATTCACTTCCGGTACTTGATACTTTCAGTCCCAATCAATCTGAAACTGTACTTCAGAAGGAATAATGTCAAATATTTATTGGCAACACTTCCCAGGAAAATATGGCTTGAATAGTTCAGTCCCAGAAGTTGAAATTTAATATTTTAGGAGTAAACAGTTACTGGATTCTGGTAAACTGCATCACAGTGTTAATTTTGGGACTCCCAGTCCCAAATTGAGGATTATGAGATCACAGAGTCAAATTGGGACTCCCAGTTCCAAATCAATAATTTATGGGACTACAGAGTTCACTTGGGACTTCCAGTCCCAACATGGGAATCCCAGTCCCAATATATTAACTTATGGTATAATTTAGTTCACCTGGGACTCCCAGTCCCAAATTGATGATTTCAGGGGTAATTGAGTTCTTCTGGGACTCCCAGTCCCAACTAGAGAATATGGCACCAACAGAGTCAGTCAAACTTGAAACTATATATATTACTCCTAGAAAACTGGGAATATCAGTCCCAATAATGAAATGGGAAGTCCAGTGTCACAACTTGGGACTCTCAGTCCCAAAACGGTTCTTGGGAAAACTGGTATCAAAACTCTCAATTTAACCCTACTGTGGCTGACAAATTAATCATTACTGTACTTTTCTGCAGTTTCTTGTTCCAAAACCTACATCCATGTTTCTTCGGTCAGAAAGGAACTCCAATCAGTTTAACAGTACAATGCTTTACTATAGTAATTGAGATGTTGCCCAGATGATGGTCCGAGATCATCTGGGAAAATAATGGGAATAGAGCCTGTATTTATAGGCAATACTCATGAATATTCATAAGGTACGGTACCTGGTACCAACAGTCCCAAAACATGCACTCAGAGGTTTGATTGGCTAAAACCGAAAATACTATGATTATTCATGAGCATAAGAAAATTGCAAGATGGCAGCTATAGAAAATACAGGAATTTGTTCCCTCATACTAACTTTGAACAATTCATTTCTGGCAGGAATATTTAGAAAAGGGGGAACAACTTGATACAATTAAATTCAGCATTCCTTAAATTTCAAGTTAGGTCCCTTAGGTTTACTCTCCACGCTACAAAGAGCGGGAATGATTGTCGCAAAGTGACGAGAACGTCCGGCGGCATTTACCGAAAACGGCGGTAAACATGCTGGTTTATGAACAACAACGACGAGAGAGCTCGTCACATCTCACAAAACTGGGCGCACTATCGCACTTTACGATCGATAATAACCATAAACAGTAAGTAATAATAACTCTGAACATGGGAATTTATTGTTTAAGTATCGTTGCAAGGTGAAAAATGATATTCACGGCCGAAAACATTTGTCAAAATGACAAGCTTGAAAAATATCAAACATGGCGGAAAGATCGTAAGACCTGACATCAGCCGAAATAGTTAAATAATTTTGTGGCCACGTAACTTCAGCTGCTGATACTTAACCAATAATTTCTTTCACATGTCTAGACAATACACAGTGAAGAACTTTATCCAATTCCAAAGATAAATAACTTTGCACGAGTCTGGGGTCTTCCCGGCCTGTACTCAAAAAGATGGGCGTGGCAAAGGACCAGGGCGCGAATTACAATTATGATAACCCCAATTAAAATTAGATACAGACAATAAAACTATCCCTGTACCCAATATTCACATACAAAGAGCTTCACAACTACAGGGCCCTGACCAGTAATTTTAGTACAGGTAACAATAATAAACTTTGACCAAAATATTTCTATATCATCATACATTTCCATATTTACCGGGGGGGGGGGGATTTGGTCCTAATGACACATTCAAGTTTATTTCACTCAGGAGAAATTCAGCAAAAATATACAATTTCGCCACACCATCCCCTTCCACTAAAATTGCTCGTCCCGAGCAAGGCAACAACAGGGCATGACGACTAATCAAGGACGGAAATGTATACAAAGGTCTCCAGCGATAATAGGAAATCCCCAAACCTCGTTCAAAGACATGAAGATGAAATATAGATGAACAGTGCTTCGGATTTGAAAAATCCAGAAGAGCTAAAAATCGCTCTTCGAATTTTGTCAAGAAGAGCGATCACTCCTCTAAAAAAAACCCTTCTAAAAACTGTTAGAAGAGCTATTTACGAGAATGGGGATGTAACTAGTATCTCCCATTTTATGATTCTTCTTGCAAGAAAAGTATTAGTATTATTTTCAAACTTCTTAACATTATGAAATGCGACATCAATATTATCCGACAATCATGTATGAAATTGATAATAAACGTAAGCGAAACCAGTTATCCCTGATGTGTTTCATTGTTATTCCTTTATTTTTTTCTGTGCCGTACCTCGGATTCTGCGATCTTTGAGAATGTTGTCAATGTTTTGCGCAGTTTGCGCGAAACTTCTGTTACGGTTACGTTTTCGGCCGTATACGATAGAACACCACCACTGTTTCACCTTTTAAATGTTTCTAGTCTAACTGTTGGTGGAAGTCTTGTAGCCAGTTTGCTTATTCGCGGCCACAAACGATCAAACAAATCCCAAAATCAGACGAACGCGCCAACAATAATATGTCGGTCGACACATCCACACACAGAATGCAACTGTATCCGCCGCTGTGATTGGTCAGTATTTACACAGCTGTAGAAATTTAACCAATTATAAGCGAGGACGTTCGGTGGGGACCAAGTTTAACTCCTTTGCCAGAAGAGCTCGCACACTTCCGGATTTTCATGAACGAAACGTCTTGCGTTTTCGTGGAAAGTTATTAGAGGTAAATAAAGATTATTCCATACGATAAATTCAAGAAGCGCGAAAAAAAGAGCCTCTAAATTTTGATTCAGGCGCGCGATTGAGCGCTTTCGCTCTCGCGCTTCTTAAATTCGAAGCACTGGATGAAGGTGAGTGTGATGTACTTATATGCTTAAAATGTCACTATGAATAGTCTCTGGCAGGTTTTCAAGTTAAGAAAGATAGAATTAGATTCAACGGCGCATTCAAGTTAACTTACGTACACAGTTCCAGATCTGTCCAAGTCTCAAAAGATATGTTCATGACGCAGGAATATCCATCTGACGAACAGTTTCAAATCTAAATTGTTCTTAACTTTGGGAAATAGAATCATCAAATTACGAAATTTAAAGTCACAACAAATATATTATATGATAAGGAATGTTCTGTGTTTCTTTTTCTTCTACTCTTCAGATGACACCCTCCTGGTACAAAGGACACACTTTGAGGAAGTGTACGACTCGATCACTTCTTCCTTCACAGTGGTAATCTTGCCATCGGAATAAGATGTTGTCTTCATTCTGTGGATGTGTGGATATCCAACAGCCTCATCACTCCTAGGTGTTATGATGGTTGGTATGACATTACCACCTTCCTCCATCGGACTGTGTTCGACACTTGAGGCGTGAAAGAACTGGTTACTCTCAATGGACAGAAATTACTATTCTGATATATACATGTCCCCGAACTTGAGACGTTTCCAATACATTGACAAACCATAGGGTTGGAAAGAGCAGAACTGCTGACCAAGGTAGAAGAGCTGGGGAAGATGTTTCCAGTTGATTGATGAGCCAGAGAGAGCCAGACAGAACTGGTGACCATGGTGGAAGAGCTCGTCGAAACAGATGCTGGAGTAACATCAACAGGGGGTTGATTGGTGGGGACAGAACACTTGATGGAACAGGTCACACTTGCCGCAGAGTTGTTCAAGTTGACAGTGGGCATGGGTGCTGACGTCATGGATGGAATGATTGAATTGACTGGTAGACACTCTTGATTAGAGGTTACTGACACTGACTTTAAAGGGGAAGTAGCTGGCGTTGACTCGTCTTTCAATGTGTTGGTTGCAGACTGTGCAATGGTGGTGACTGGTGGAGTTGTCAGAAAGGACCAGAAATCAGGTGTAACAATTTGCTCCACATCGTCAGCCTCAGCCTGACTCTCATAGGTGATGATTAGCTGTTCCGGGAAGTCAAGAGTTGCTGCACTAGTTGATGGTATACGTCCAACTGGTGTGATTATAATTTTGTTCCTCGGAATAACCTCTTCATCCGACACATCCAGGTCGATGTACGCCTGTGGTCTGGACTTTGGACTCAACCGTTGTCTGTGGAGATGATTCTGATGATATGATCACTGGAACACTCACTACCTTGGCAGGCTTACATTTCTTGGTGAATGAAGCACTTGGCACCAATGTAGCACTAGATAGCCTGCAACCTTGGCTCACTGTAACATCCGACCGTATGCGCTTGATGTCATTGCTACGTTCGTCTAACAACGGTGTCCCTGGAATGCTGACAGCTTTTTTAGGTTTAACTTGTTGACGCTGTTTGGCAGGGGCTCGACGGACTTTTGGGGCCTTCACCTTCACTTGCTGTGCGACTCTCCCTCTTCTCCTTACCCATGGGGAGGAAGTACAATCATCCATATGCCTGTACATGCGTGCCTTACTTCGCATAGGCATCTGGCAATAGGGACACTCTTCTGGCTGATTCTTACAGGTTACCTTGTGACGGTACAAGCTGGATTTCGACTTGAACTCTAATGCACACTCACAATAAAAGATTGACTCCGACATCTGTAAATATAAAGTCTTCATTAAGTAACAGTTCAACATTTTCTTTTCAACTGTAAATTTGTTCTCATTTGTCGTATGTAATATGTATTGTTTAGTTCAATAAAACATGTTCATTCGATATATTCGTCTGTTTTTGTCCACAGTCCAAGTCGGTATATTGTCATGCAATCACACTGTCCATGATGTGAAGTCAGTTCCCTCATACCGCTTCAATCGATCATAATGGACCAGTTTCTTCTTGGCATTGGGATGTTTCTGCAAACGATATACAGTGTCATCCATTTTCCCAATGATTTGGAAGGGACCTGTCCAACGACAGGCTAACTTTGGAGATAACTTCTTGTGACGTGCATTATCGTACAGCCAAACTGCATCACCAATCTCGAAGACTTTCCCCTTCTTCCCAACGTTATAGTTCCGTTTTTGTCGCTCTACGTTTTTCCTTTGAAATTCTCTGGCCCTTTCATGGGCTATTTCTAAGCGATCACGTACCTCAGCGGCATATTCGGTTCCTTCCGTGGTCGGCATTTGTATTGGTCTACCGGTTATTAGATCTACTGGAAGAGTTATCTCTCTTCCCAGCATCATCATGGTTGGTGTCTCCTGTGTAACATCATGTATGGCTGATCTATATGACATCAGAGCAAATGGTAGCTATTCGTCCCAGTTGCGTTGATTTTTATCCACCATCATTGCTAGTCTGTCTTCAAGAGTTCTGTTAAAACGTTCCACCATTCCGTTCGACTGTGGGTGGTACGGCGTAGTACCAGTTTTCTGAATATCCAATAACTGGCATACCTCCTTAAGAACGTTAGATTGGAAATTGGTACCCTGGTCGGAGTGTAACTGCTCTGGCACACCAAATCGACAAATGAATTCCTTTACGATTTTGTCAGCAACAGTTTCTGCTTCTTGGTTTCGTATGGCATTACAAGCGTCTAGTCCGTCATTCATAATCCAGCCGTCGTCCATTAGAGAATATCCGCGTCCATAATCCAAAGACCTATTCCATATTCCATATAACAGTATTAGCATAAGATATAAGATATCCCTCGACCCACTTGGTGAAATAATCCTGTAAGATGAGGATATACTGGTTACCCTTCCTCGTCTTTGGCAATGGACCCAATACGTCCACTGAAACACGTTCCAATGGAACACCAACTATGTACTGTCTCATGGGTGCTCTTGGCCTATGGCTAGGTGATTTCCGGGAACTACATTTGTCGCACTGCTTGCACCACAGACGGATGTCTCTTCTCATGCCATACCAGTGATAACACATCTTAATTTTGGGAATAGTTTTCCCGCATCCCAGATGACCTGCTGTTTTTGATGCATGAAGCTGCTGGAAGACTTCCTTCCTCAGTTCAGGTGGCAGTAGAATCTGATAATGGAGACTATACCCATCTTCGGTTTCCCATCTACGTTGAAGTACAGCATTTCTGAATGATAGCCTATTCCATTGTGCCCAGTAGCATTTTGTTGCTCGATTCTGCGACGAAACTTCAGTCCAGTCGGGTCGGTGTTCATCTTTTGTTTTGGCTTCTATTATCCATTGGAGGTCCTTGTCTTTCCTTTGAAGATCAGCGATGTTGCGATCAGACCATCTGTCGTGGGACTCTGTGGAACAGGAAACTTCTGGCAAAGATGGTGCTGCCATTTCATGTTTCTTCTGTTGTACTTTGGTTTGTTGTCTTGTTGTAACAGCTCGTATTTGTGCTGCATATGGTCGAGGTTTACGTCGGCGCTGATACTTCTGTCTGTACGTCCAATTTTTAGGAATCCACTTGATCTTTGTTTCTATGGTTCCCACGGGTCCAGAGTGATCGGTTTGGGTCTCAACATCTATAGTCTCTGGGATCAATTTCAGAACTTCCTCAACTGCATTGACTGTGGTATCCGTATACCCAAACTTATCACACCACTTGCACGGGATTCTGGATAAGGCATCTGCATTCCCATGTAGTTTACCAGGGTGGTGAATAATCTCGAAATCAAACCCGAGCCATCTAGCGATTTGACCTTCAGGTTCTTTGAAGTTCATCAACCATCTGAGAGCATTATGATCTGTTCTCACGGTAAAATGTCTACCATACAGGTAGTGTCGGAAGTACTTGACAAAGGTCACTACAGCAAGCAACTCTCGGCGTGTCACACAATAATTTCTCTCGGATTTACTAAGAGTTCTGCTAGCATAGGCAATAACTTTCTCTTGACCTTCCTGAATTTGGGATATAACAGCTCCAATCCCAGTATTACTTGCATCTGTATCAAGAATGAAATCGCCATGGGAACTTGGAAATGCTAAGATTGGGGTACTGCTTAATTTTAGTTGTAAGGTTCTGAAAGAGGTTTCACATTCTTCAGTCCATTTGAATTCCTTGTTGTTCTCGGTTAACTTATGTAATGGCCTTGAAATGGTTGCGAAGTCCTGTATGAAGCGTCGATAGTAGGACCCAAACCAAGAAAACTTCTTACTTCCGTAACTGTAGTTGGTGTAGGCCAATCCTTGATAGCTTGAACTTTCTGGGGTTCTGTTGAAATACCCTTGCTTGAAATGATGTGTCCCAAATAGTTGACTTCATTTTGAAACAAATGGCACTTCTTGGGTTTGAGTTTCAGTCCCACTTCTTTCAGGCGTTGAAATACTTTGCATAGATTGTTGATAGCCTCATCGAAAGATTTGCCAAATACTATGATGTCATCAATGTAGATCAGACAAATTTCCCACTGGTACCCTGCTAGAACTAATTCCATCAGACGTTCAAAAATGGAAGGCGCGTTGCATAAGCCGAATGGCATAACCTTAAATTGATAGAGCCCACTTCTCGTGATAAAAGCTGTCTTCTCCTTGGCATCCTCATCTAGCTCCACTTGCCAGTAGCCGCTATCAAGGTCGAGTGTTGAAAAACAGGTTGCACCATGCAGTGAATCAAGTGAGCCATCAATCCTTAGCAGAGGGTAGGCATCTCTCACCGTGATCTGATTTAGCCTTCTGAAGTCAATACAGAATCTTAAAGTACCATCCTTCTTAGTGACGAGAACAATTGGTGATGCCCATGGACTTGAAGATCTCTCTATTACCCCTCTCTCCAACATGTCTGCAATCTGTTTATCTGCCTCTTCCTGCTTCGGAACTGGTAATCTTCTTGCCTGTTGACGCAATGGGAATGTTTGCGTGTTGATGCTATGTTTGACTCCGTTAGCTCTACCCAGATCTGCATCAGACTTGGCAAATATATCTTGATATTCTGGCAGCAAGGACTTCACTTTCAGCGTATCCTCATCTTTCATGTCTTTGGTACTCTCCTCATACATGGCTTTCATATGATCAGGTACATCATCTGTCGTAGTACTAGATGAAATGTTATTCAAAGTAAGAAAACTAATGTCACTCTCCAATGCTGTTTTATCTTCAGATGCCATAGGGTCGCTAATATTGAACACTGGGCTCAGTTCGGCTACCGTAGTTCCCTTGTAAATGGTTCCTGGTTCCACTCCCAAATTTAACACAGTTACTGGAATTTCTACTACTTCTGTATCGACCAGTGTTCTCCCAACTAACAAGTTTGCATTTTGGGGAATTTTAAGGAGAGGTTCACATATAGCCCATTTTCCCACTAATTCCTGCCCTTTTGAAGGTGTAGTGGTTACAACTATCTGCTGACCAGCTGGTATGGTTACTGTCTGGTCTATGACAAGCCGACAACAACTTGATACATCTGACAGCCTAGAGCATAAAAGCTGCTGCCCTTCACAGGTTATACATCTCCGTCTGGGATGAATTTCGCAATCAAATTTAGTCAAAAGTTCATTCCTATGATCCCCTCACATTTGATATCTGCCACGATAACCTCCATGTAAGTAGGACTCGACAGGATCCCTATATCCAGCTGACACATCCCTACCACCTTTAGTGGGTTATGATCTGCACCTTGTAATCTCAATTCTGTGGGAACCAATTCCGGTCGCTCTAATGCTGGTATACAGCCATAGACGCGACTTGAAATTATCGTGACACAAGACCCAGTGTCCACGAGAAACAAAACTTTGTTACTACCAATATGTCCAGTAACGAACATCCCACTTTCCGGATTACCCATCTCTATCGCAAGTACAGGTTTGCACCGTGTTACTTCTGGATTAATTGCAGACTCTACAGTGTCCAGCTCTGATGAACTTCTATCCGAACTAATATTTGTATTGTCTATCTTCTGTGAAATTGACATGTGTTGTTGGGGCTGTTTGGGCTTCCAATCTTTTCCCTATTTCATCGTCTTTTGGAACTGGCATAATTTCTCTGACATTTCGACGTCGTGGAACATCTCCACGGCGTTGAGCTTCAATTTTTCAATACCCCTCTATTTCTAGGGCTAGGGTGACTGCTTTTTGCAAGTTATCTGGTTTTCCCTGTTGAACCAACATCCGCATCTCATAGTCATCCAGTGCATCTATGAAGTGAATCTTCGCCAATCTTTCTTGATGCTCTGACGGCATCCCTGGATAAGCTAGAGTTGAAATCTTCAGAATAGCCTGCCCCAGTTCCCGCAGTCCCTCTTTATCTTTACGGCGTCTTCCCCGTAATTCAGCCAGGTAAATTTCAGCCTGGTCTCGTCGACCGAATCTGTTTCCCAGGACTAGGACCAGATTGTCGAAATTCAGTTGTTCATCAGATAGTGTACTTGCCAGTTGTCGTGCTGGGCCTTTGAGATGTGTGAACAGATAGTCTGCCTGTTCCGTCTTCTTCCATCCATTTATTCTGGAGATGGTGTTGAATATTCTTAGGTATTCATCCCAAGAAGTTTCCCCGTTATATGTCTCTGGTTTCAGGTGACGACAACTTGAATGTGACACATGAGTGGCATCGCCATGAGCAAACTCATGTGGAGATGATCTCGGACCTGCATCATGATCTTGTTTCATCCCGAGGTGGTATTCTGAAGGATATTTCTTCATCACTGTCAATGTCCTCAATTCCTCTACCATGCTCCATATTGAATGATCCAAATAAACTGGTGCTTGACGGCTAAATTCAGCTTTAATCCCACCGCTGCCACCAAGTTGTAGCGGATTTCGATCCAATATCGCCACCGAATATGCGATTTCTCAGTTACAGTACTTCTTCACCAGTACTAACTCAAAACTCAATTGGTAGCGTGAATTTTCTCAGTGGTATATGGATTTTCCCATTCGTTAGTAGCATTTCTTCATGGAGACGCCCGCTACTGTGTGATTCGTCATATAAGTCAAGTCCTGTCGATATTCATTTGGTCATTCACTATTCAAGATATCTCTATTCAATGAGCAAGTTAAGTCCCGTTTTAAAGTTCAACAAATAAACAGCAAACAGTTTTATTCGTAAAGGCAACATGTATATGGGTATATGACGAGGTTAACTGGTGATATTCTGATCTGATTTTCACGGAAAAGTTCAGTCTAATATAGTGATAAATATGAAAAACTTGTCAGCCTAAGATATGGGTATTTATTCACTTCCGGTACTTGATACTTTCAGTCCCAATCAATCTGAAACTGTACTTCAGAAGGAATAATGTCAAATATTTATTGGCAACACTTCCCAGGAAAATATGGCTTGAATAGTTCAGTCCCAGAAGTTGAAATTTAATATTTTAGGAGTAAACAGTTACTGGATTCTGGTAAACTGCATCACAGTGTTAATTTTGGGACTCCCAGTCCCAAATTGAGGATTATGAGATCACAGAGTCAAATTGGGACTCCCAGTTCCAAATCAATAATTTATGGGACTACAGAGTTCACTTGGGACTTCCAGTCCCAACATGGGAATCCCAGTCCCAATATATTAACTTATGGTATAATTTAGTTCACCTGGGACTCCCAGTCCCAAATTGATGATTTCAGGGGTAATTGAGTTCTTCTGGGACTCCCAGTCCCAACTAGAGAATATGGCACCAACAGAGTCAGTCAAACTTGAAACTATATATATTACTCCTAGAAAACTGGGAATATCAGTCCCAATAATGAAATGGGAAGTCCAGTGTCACAACTTGGGACTCTCAGTCCCAAAACGGTTCTTGGGAAAACTGGTGTCAAAACTCTCAATTTAACCCTACTGTGGCTGACAAATTAATCATTACTGTACTTTTCTGCAGTTTCTTGTTCCAAAACCTACATCCATGTTTCTTCGGTCAGAAAGGAACTCCAATCAGTTTAACAGTACAATGCTTTACTATAGTAATTGAGATGTTGCCCAGATGATGGTCCGAGATCATCTGGGAAAATAATGGGAATAGAGCCTGTATTTATAGGCAATACTCATGAATATTCATAAGGTACGGTACCTGGTACCAACAGTCCCAAAACATGCACTCAGAGGTTTGATTGGCTAAAACCGAAAATACTATGATTATTCATGAGCATAAGAAAATTGCAAGATGGCAGCTATAGAAAATACAGGAATTTGTTCCCTCATACTAATTTTGAACAATTCATTTCTGGCAGGAATATTTAGAAAAGGGGGAACAACTTGATACAGTTAAATTCAGCATTCCTTAAATTTCAAATTAGGTCCCTTAGGTTTACTCTCCACGCTACAAAGAGCGGGAATGATTGTCGCAAAGTGACGAGAACGTCCGGCGGCATTTACCGAAAACGGCGGTAAACATGCTGGTTTATGAACAACGACGAGAGAGCTCGTCACATCTCACAAAACTGGGCGCACTATCGCACTTTACGATCGATAATAACCATAAACAGTAAGTAATAATAACTCTGAACATGGGAATTTATTGTTTAAGTATCGTTGCAAGGTGAAAATGATATTCACGGCCGAAAACATTTGTCAAAATGACAAGCTTGAAAAATATCAAACATGGCGGAAAGATCGTAAGACCTGACATCAGCCGAAATAGTTAAATAATTTTGTGGCCACGTAACTTCAGCTGCTGATACTTAACCAATAATTTCTTTCACATGTCTAGACAATACACAGCGAAGAACTTTATCCAATTCCAAAGATAAATAACTATAACTTACGTTTGAACGAGTCTGGGGTCTTCCCGGCCTGTACTCAAAAAGATGGGCGTGGCAAAGGACCAGGGCGCGAATTACAATTATGATAACCCCAATTAAAATTAGATACAGACAATAAAACTATCCCTGTACCCAATATTCACATACAAAGAGCTCCACAACTACAGGGCCCTGACCAGTAATTTTAGTACAGGTAACAATAATAAACTTTGACCAAAATATTTCTATATCACCATACATTTCCATATAACCAGGGGGGGGGGGGGGAATTTGGTCCTAATGACACATTCAAGTTTATTTCACTCAGGAGAAATTCAGCAAAAATATACAATTTCGCCACAGTACCCACTGTCAGTTACAGACTGCTATATCAATTCTCTCATGCTAGCACATATGGCCCCCAAGTCATCTCTCGAGTACACACTTAAATCATACCAAACCAATCTTCGTAGGTCCTACAAATTGATGGCAATATCCAGATTGTTTATTCTCCCCAAAAACTCTGATTCTTGGTCCCCACATACCAAGTTATACATGTATACTCAGCAGGCCTTCAGTTAAATGATACCGTATGCAGATATTGATGGATGATGTGTAGATATAATGGTTCTCATCCTAGGTGTGGATGGTCCAATTATGTTTGGGCATATCCGTGAATGGTTTTTGCATGGTCCTAGACCGGGCATATGCAGATATTTATGGATTATGTGTATATATAATGGTTCTCATCCTAGATGTGGATGGTCCAATTATGTTTTGGGCATATCCGTGAATGGTGTTTGCATGGTCCTAGACCGGGCATATGCAGATATTTATGGATTATGTGTATATATAATGGTTCTCATCCTAGATGTGAATGGTCCAATTATGTTTTGGGCATGTCCGTGAATGGTGTTTGCATGGTCCTAGACCGGGCATGTGCAGATATTTATGGATGATGTGTAGATATAATGGTTCTCATCCTAGATGTGGATGGTCCAATTATGTTTTGGGCATGTCCGTGAATGGTGTTTGCATGGTCCTAGACCGGGCATATGCAGATATTTAGAGCATTTCCACAAAGTGGATGCTCTTATGTTTTCATGAGAAACGGCTCCGCCGGATCCGCGGGCGCCACGACTTTAAACGTGAATATCCCTGAAACCGTTAAATATTTTTGGGGCAAACTTTGTGTGCTATCTCCTTAGGCCTGGGAAGTTTGTCTGGTTGTGTTTTGTTAGCCGCTGCTCATCACTAGGTGGCGTTGTAGTCAGGGCATAGGTAAACGTTTCTGTGACGATTTCGTCTGAACGTCTTGTTTGATTTCTTTGAAATTTTATTACAATGGTCTTGAAGGATAGGCAATGTGCTGAAAAGGTTTTGGTGTAGCTGGCATAATTATAACAGCACGTTTTTTGCGTTTCAAAAAAAGAAGTTTTTTGTGAAATAAAAATTTACCATTCGCTTGGAGAAATATTTAAAAATTGTTCTATTCTATGTTGTCAAGCATAAATGTAGGAATGCCGACATGATAATTTTCTTTTGGTGCGAACCAAATTGCTATTTTATTGAAAAATCTCAATTATCTGACGTCACATCAAATCCCATCTTGCAAGATAGGCAAAGAACTGACAAGATTTTGGTGGTGTTGGCGAAATCATAGAGGCACGTTTTTGCATCTCAAAATAAGATTTTTTTCACAAAAATGGAAATTTACTTCTTTGAATCAAAGAAAAGTAATTTGAGTTTGCGGAACATGAATATAACATTCCCAGTGTTATAATTCACATTCCTTGTAAGCCAAATGGCCATTTTTTTTGTAATATGTGAAATTCTTATGACTTCAGTCCAATATCTACATTCCCCAGGCCACATAGATGATTTGGCTTCATCGTGTAGTTTCGTGATATTGTTCATCATTGGGTGGCACTATAGCCAGTAAACTTATATAGCGCAATTTATTGGCATTTTATGAAGTTTGTTGTCAGACAGACAAAGGATTTCAAAGGCCTGAAAGGTGTTTGTTATTTGTGCTGAAAACTTACCTCACTTCCACTCGTTGCATTTCTTGTTCTACATGAAATCATACAGTAAGAATTTGAATGACACAGTTCTCTCCCCTGCTAGTCACGTGACTGCTCGATTACCCATAATTCCTCCTTGTTCCTACTGCTCGTGGGTCAGGAAGTAAACATTGTCAACTCCGTGAAAAATTGCCTATTCCTAGCGAAATCACTCACAGTTGGATTACCTCAGACGTCTGATATTCAGCAAGAAGTCCTTTGGGAAGTATTCTATAAGTTATCAGCGTAAAAATGGCTCAAAATATGTCTCAAATGTCTTGCATGTCTTGTGGAGGTGACAAGCCTAGTTATGACCTTCACTCAACGTGTCCGCCATGCCGCCAGGGAAGAGTTTGTACATGGGACACGGCCTGTGAAGAATGTATTGTGTGGGCTCCCGGCATATTCCAGGTGTATCTGGCCGGGTCACTGGCAGCTAACGAGGAAAATAATGTCGTTATGTCTACCAATCTCGCCAATGAGACGTATGTGGCTAAGTCTCCATGTACTAGCTTAGTAGAGGAGACTAGGGGGTTTGTAAGTTCGTCAGCTGTGCCTACTCTAGTCAGCCTATTGAACGTGAATAAAGATAAACAAACGCCCCCCCCCCGCTCATGATTCTTCCATTTCAGACCAGGCGAAGGGTCAATCAGGTAAGAGGTCGACCCGGTTGGTACAAGTGGAAGGAACGATCGAAGATATGGAATCTGGCACTACAACGACTGTGGAGGTGGAGGTTCCTATCGAGCGGACACCTGGATACGACGATGAAGGGAAATCGGAAACGGAGCCAGGCTTAGCGTGGGAAAGCCAGGGGACTTCGATCTCTCGATCGGAGTCAACTTATGATTACGAAAACTTAGGTAGCGCTAGTGAGGGGCCTAACGTTAAGTTTTCATTTGGTTCCGGGGTTGGGAGAGTACCTTCCTCAACGCTGTTGAGGCCTGGACTTCCCGGTCGTTCTTTTACGACTGGTTTGTCTGACTACTCTCAACCCGCTTCTGGTTACTCTGGTGGCCTTCCTCGTCCCCCTGCCGAGACGTTTGTTTCTACGAGCCTTCTGGGCCATCAGAGATTGAGGTTCCCGCAACAACGGCAGTATGGTATGTATTCAGGTACCTATGATATGCCAAATTTTTTGCCTGCCTCTGAGACGCGTTATAAAGACCCCTCTCAAGTAGGTCAAATTATGCGGCATCCGGTTGCTAATCTGTCTTCGCCCTTGCGTGGCTTAGCTCAGATATCTGCTTCCGGTGGTATTCGAGGTACGGGACCGGCTATGCTTCGTATGATGCGTCCTCCTATACAGGCTTCCGGTTTACGACCTCGAGTGCCAGTTCACCGACCATTACAGTGGCCGTGCTCACGGTCATATGTACGGTCCCCGAGTGTGAACACACCTCGTCAGGCCCTGCTTCCGGTCCACTCTCAAGTAACGGATCCTACATTGGCTGCCATTCTGCACGAAATGGAACAGCAACGTGAGGAGATGAAGGAACTGAGAGAGATGATGACCAGCCAAATAAGGAGCGGTACGTCCCCGCATCCGGTTTTGGCTGAGCAGTCTAGGAAACCGGAAGCTAATTTGTTGAGGTCTATCCCTTCCATTACTCCTCGTTGGCAGGAAGCCCCGGAAGCTATGGAAGTGGATAGGGACCAGTATGGTAGCTCGGAATTGAATGAACCTACCAATACTGATCCAGATGCTAGGAAATATTATGAATTAATTTCCGGCATCTATGACTTGATTCCTGGTATGCAGCTTCCGGTCCCACATGCGGGGATATTGAAACTGAATCAGGAGAGTCAAATCGGGTTACGAGGTCGGCAACCACGCTTCCGGCCTCAACTGCTATTCATTCTATTTGCCACTTATTCCATAGAACATTAGCAGAACCCGCTACACAGGAGGAATGTGCATTCAAGCTGAGACCTAGAGCTCGCTTCCGCCCTGCAGGATCTTCTGGTCCGTTCCCAGTACAGAAGCAAAACATACGATCTTATGGCGTACATGACTCACCGTTTAGCTTCCGGTCTGCAGAGATGAACGGCGATTTTCAGTATTTATGTCCTACAAATACTAAATTGCCTAGTAATCCAGATGTTCCGTTTACGAACAAGCAGGCCGCTGTACTAGAGGAAACTGCCCGACAAGGAGTGGCGATTACGAATCACCTTGACTGGTTTCTGAAAGCCATAAAGGATGGTCTGTTCTCGCTGTCGGGTGCGGAAAGTCAAGAACAGCTACAGGAGGGAATTAACCTCATTCTTGACTACCAGAAGATTGCTTCCGGTGCAGTAGAAGATTTACTGGTTCACAATGCCTCCTTATCTTCTATGCTGGTGCATTTAAGGAGAAGGGCCTTCATTCCTTTTATGCATGATTACACACCGGAAGCAGTAAAGAGGAGTCTACTAGAGACATCTACGGCTCCTTCTTTACTGTTTGGTGATGCTGTTGCCGAAGTTCGACCTGAAATGGATCGGTCGCTTCCGGTGCTTCGTCCAAAAGACCTACGGCTTCCGGGTCGTGTCCAAAGGCGGAGAAGGCTAAGAAGAACCCGCCTAGTTCCAAGGCTACTAAGGGTGCTTCCGGCCAACAGCAAAGCCAAGCACCTGCTTCTTTAGAGCCTAGGTTATCGAGCTTTGGCCATAAGAAGCAGGGTAAGGGGAAATCCAAGCAGTCAAAAAAGAATACCTGATGTTTCGGGCCATACCGGGTGGCTTCCGGTATGGCGGGAACACCGAGACATAATGTTTCCAGTTCCCCAACAACTAGACCTTCCGGTAGGGGGAAGGCTGCAGTTGTTTTGGAGGAACTGGATAAGGATCGGGACGGAAGCGTGGGTCATTCGAACTATCAGATATGGCTATCGCCTATTGTTCGACACGCTTCCTCCCTTGACTGCATATCCCCTTCCGTCTCGTATTCCATTACAAACGGGTCATCTATCAGCGATACAGTCCTCTGTGGACAAGCTGATAGAGAAGGCAGCAGTAATAGAGCTTCCGGTTTCGGATACAACACCCGGGTTCTATTCGCCGGTCTTTCTGGTCCCCAAGAAAGATACGTCCGAGATGCGCATGGTTATCAACCTAAAGCGCCTCAACAAGGACTACCTCACTCCACCGCCACACTTCCGCATGGAGTCCTTCCGGTCTATCCGGACAGTACTCAAACAAGGGGAATGGCTGACTTCTCTAGATTTAAGGGATGCATACCTGCATATCCCGATACATCCGGAGGACAGGAAGTACTTGAGATTCATGGTCGGCAAACGACGCTTCCAAATTCAAGTGCTTCCGTTCGGCCTATCCACTTCCCCTTGGGTGTTCACACGAGTGTTTACACCAGTGGCACAATTCCTGCACAGTCTAGGTATAAAGTACCACTTTTATATCGACGACTCCCTGCTAAGGAATGCCTGCAAGGAGCAGTTAATCCTAGACACCCAGTTTGTCTTAAGGATATTGACTTCTCTGGGATACATCCCACACGAAGAGAAGTCAGAGCTGACTCCGTCGCAAAGGCGCAAATTTCTGGGGGTGGAATACGATACGCTTCTAGCTCTCGCCAAACCCCCAGAAGATCGATGGCAAAAGATAACAGCGAAGATACCTCAATTCCTCAAGTTATCTCAAGCCAGGGCTTTACACTTTGCTGCGATAATCGGCCTCTTGACGTCAACACAGGACGTAACACCAAGAGGGCGGTTGCAGCTTCGTCCCTTAATGATTTACTTCAATCACCAATGGGTCGAAAGGCAGTTGAATCCGTGGATACCTATAACACCACTTGTCAAACAATGCCTCCAATGGTGGCTGGATCCACTCAACGTTATGCCGGGTGTGTCTCTACTTCCGTTTCGTCCGTCACATCACCTGTTCACGGACGCATCTATGGAAGGATGCGGAGCCCACCTCGAGTCCAGGTCGATATCCGGGTTATGGACAATCGAGGAACGCTCGTACCATATCAGCGTGTTGGAGTTTATGGCAGTGACACATGCCATCCGCACGTGGGTGAGCATATTGACCGACAAGAACCTGCTAGTTGCGACGGACAACACATCAGTTGTGTCCTACATCAACAAGCAGGGGGGGACGAGTCGAGATCTCCGCAATTACAAAGCCAAGCGGAAATCTTTTTCGGTCTGTGTTGGGACAACAACATATCAGTGTTGGCCAGGCACATCCCGGTAATTCTGAATGTCTTAGCGGACTCGCTTTCACGACGGAATCAGATAATTCCCACAGAGTGGCAACTTCACCCAGCCATACTAAAACAAATAGCTCATGTCTGGGAGATGCCACACATAGATCTGTTTGCCACTCGGCACAGCAATCTATTGCCCCTGTTCATGTCACCGGTTCCGGATCCGTCGGCATTTGCAGTGGACGCCCTATCGCAGGACTGGTCAAGGATGGTAGCATATGCGTTCCCTCCCCCAGCTATCCTAGCGAAGGTACTCCAGAAGATCCACGAACACACTTGTGTCATTTACCTGATTGTTCCATGGTGGCCAGCTAGGCCGTGGTTCCCGGACTTACTGGATCTTCTGGTAGATGTACCAAGACAGCTTCCGGTGTGGCACAATCTACTGCGCCAGCCCGGAACGTCGATATTCCACAGCCAGCCAGGACTGTTCCACTACCACGTGTGCAAGTGCTCAAGAAGCACTTCGCTCAGGCGGGATTTTCAACGGAAGTTGGGCGCCGAATGGCACAATCAATTCGACCGTCCTCTTCCGCTGTATACCAATCAAAGTGGGCAATCTTCGATCTTTGGTGTGGAGAGAGGGATATAAATCCATCCTGCGCCACTACCCTGAAGTAGCAGAGTTCCTATTGCACCTGTTCCGGGATAGGGGCCTGGTAACCGCTACGGTCGAAGGGTATAGGGCAGCCATTGCTCAACCTATTCTTCTGGGTACTGGGATTAATCCCTCGACTGATCCAAATTTATCTGCACTAATCAAGTCATACAAGATCTCTGGTCAGTCGGTTGTTCCGAAATTACCAAAGTGGGACTTCGGCAATTAGGAAGGCCACCTTTCGAGCCAATAGAGGCTATTGATGTCAAAATGTTATCATACAAAACTTCGTTTTTGTTGGCTCTTGCCTCGGCAGCTAGGGTGTCGGAGCTGCATGCGCTCGATAGAAGGAATGTCAGACACTCTAGGGACTGGAGCAATGTAGTTCTCACAACAGTTCCTGAGTTTGTGGCCAAGAATCAAGCCCTCTACGATTCCATATCTCGAGAGTTCACAATTCCAGCCTTATCTGATTTCCTTTCGTCCGGTCTTGAATCAGACATGTTGATGTGTCCGGTTCGTGCACTTGCGTGTTACCTGAATCGTACAGAGGAGATCGGAGCGGGAAGGAGGCGTTTGTTTACCCCTTTTGATCCCAAAGCCAAACAAGAAATAAGCAAAAATACTATCTCAAGTTGGCTCAAAAACACGATTCGGCTAGCGTACTCCACGGCTACGGATAGACAAGCCGCACTTGTAAACGTTTTGGGTCATGAGATTAGGGCACTAGCGGCATCATGGCCTCTGTGGACTAACAGATCAGTGACCGACATTATGAGGGCATGCTACTGGAGATCAAACACGACATTTGCCGCTTTCTACCTCCGGGACATGACGTTAGCATGTGACGACCTCTATTCCATCGGCCCACTTGTGACCGCATAGCGGGTGTCTGGGGGACCGAGGCCA
Source organism: Hanleya hanleyi (assembly GCA_036873755.1). Lineage (NCBI taxonomy): Eukaryota > Metazoa > Mollusca > Polyplacophora > Lepidopleurida > Hanleyidae > Hanleya > Hanleya hanleyi. The sequence goes on from JAVTVY010041060.1 coordinate 35,162, forward strand.
GCAAGATAGCAAGATAAAGTCCGGGCGTACAGTTTTAACCCTGCTTGCTGGTGAGTGCATTTTTTCTCTCGCTCCCTTTCGAAAAAAAGGGGGGGGGCGTATCTTGCAACTCAACCTTGAAGTCAGAGTAGCGACAGAGGTTCCCTGTGTACCATAGGCATACAGGTTATAGCTGTTGTATGATCTCATGGATCCTCTTTGAGGTAGAAGATCGGTGATTTCTACTCTGTACTAGTCACCCTGTTTATGGCATTTATCACTTACCACGGATTGTATCAGTTTGCCCACCTACCTTACGGTGGCATTCTATGCAAAGAGTGGAAGTGAGGTAAGTTTTCAGCGCAAATAACAAAAAAAATTCACAGGTAAATTTTCTGTTATTAAGCTAAAACTTACCTCACTTCCAGTGATGCCCACCCACCTCCCCTCTATGATACATCCTAACCATGTATCGCAGTGGAAACAAGGAGGAATTATGGGTAATTGAGCAGTCACGTGACTAGCAGGGGAGAGAACTGTGTCATTCAAATTCTTACTGTATGATTTCATGTAGAACAAGAAATGCAAAGACTGGAAGTGAGGTAAGTTTTAGCTTAATAACAGAAAATTTACCTGTGAATTTTTTTATTTTTTTTCTTTGAAATTGAAGGGCCACCTCCCATATGGATTTGCAGCCCATCAACATAGTGCTTAATTTATATCTCATTATACATTCTTTTTTACAATTCCTAATTTCATTAACATTATGGTTTAAAAATGGATTGAAAGAACATTGGTGCTGTTAGCGCTGGCATATATATTTGGCAATGGGGTATTGACAGCAAATATATCTAAATCTAGGCTACATCAGCCCCTGCTCACACACATAGCTAAAATGCAGTCAGGGAAAATATGCTGCCTTCAGTATTCGAGGATTCGAGTGAACTTGTATTCAGGGCATTTTGGTCAAATACACATACTGTACATGTAACACTGATCTTGCCCTTTTACCTTGCAGGCAAAATATGATGACATTGTATGCCTGTATGTTGACCATTCTGTGTAGTGGTTCACTCATTGCATAATGCGCTTCACATAAGTGGACTAGTTGACTTCTTGAATCAACAAAGTAAACACTTCCTTTCCTGAATCAGTGCCACTTCTCTCTACAATACTGATATAGTAATTTGATCCTGTTCATTGGTATTGCTCATAATCCCATTGACAGTTATTTAGTCTCCAGTGGCAGGGTCCAAAATAGAAAACTTTTGATGACCTATTTTTATATGCCCGCCAAAAGGCGGACGTATTATGTGATGGCGGTTTCCGTTCGTCTGTCCGTGTGTCCGTCCATCCGTCTGTCTGTCCCTCGTGTCCGGTCTATATCTGGGACAGTTTTCTATCTACAGTTCTAATTTTTGGTGAGTGGATACCCTACGGAAAGACGATGTGTCGCATACCAAAATGAAGGTCAAGGTCAGAGGTCAAAGGTCACTAGCCTAAAAAACAGTAAATCACTGAAGTGTTAGTGTCTGGTCTATATCTGTGAACGTTTTCTATCCACAGTTACAATTTTTTGTGAGTGGATATGCTAGGTGGAGACGATGTATCGCGTACCAAAATTGAGGTCGAGGTCAGAGGTCAAAGGTCACTGTTGCCTAAAATCAGGAAATCATTGATCATTGACCGTTTTCTATCTACAGTTCTAATTTTTGGTGAGTGGATGCCCTAGGGGGGAACGATGTGTTACATATCAAATGTAGGTCGAGTTCAGAGGTCAAAGGTCAGTGTGACAGAAAAATCAGGAAGTCATTAAAAATTTCTAATTTTTTGTGAGTGGATTCAGTAGGGGGAAATGAAGTGTCGCATACCAAAATATAGGTCAAAGTCGAAGGTCAAAGGTCACTGTGACCCAAAAATCAGGAAATTATTAAAAATAACATTTCTTTGTGTCAGTAGATACATTAGAGGGACACACTGTGTCACATATCAAAATGTAGGTCAAGGTCAAAGGTCAAGGTCACTGTGACTCAAAAATTATGAAATTGTTAAAAGTCATGATTTTTTTTTAGTACATTGAGAAATTTCGAGTAGCCGTTTTGTCATTCATCCATTAACATTTGTTGTCCATGCGATATCTCGAGTTTCAAATGGAATGGTATCAAATACCTTACTCGCATGGCGAAGAGGAGCCATACATAAATTTGTCCAAGGTCAAGGTCACAGTCCCCCAAAACTGAATCAAGTTTAGCTGACTATATGTGTTAGGTTGGAATATTCAGAGTTCTCTACCCTACATGTATATGGCTTTTGTCCTGTAAGTTGTCTCCCGTGTTTGGTTAACTTTTGTGAAATAAAAACACATTTACTAATTTAACGGGAAGAGGGGTCCTTTATGAACTTCATACCTGTTGATCAACTCAAGAACAAAGGTTTACTTCATCAGTTTCTTCTTCCTGCAGGAGAACTACTATTTTCTTGTCTTTGACTATTGTCGATTTCATTGTGGGACAGTGAGCTCTCGGTAACTTGCTTCAAGGTCACCTAGTTTCCAAGAGTTAAGCTTATTTTAGTTTATCATTCAATTTTAGATGTGATATGTGTTACATTCTCAGAAGTACAAAATTGTAGACCTTTCTCTGGATTGCGAGCTACCATTTTTCAAAACGTTGAGGCTATTAAACAACGTTGAAATTTGGACTAATGTAATTCCATATATACGGGCGTATATTGAAGCCCCTTAGGCTCTTGTTTTTTCTTCAGAGAAAAATCGCAGGTCAAATTGAACATCACCTGCTATTTTTATACGCCCGCCAAAAGGCGGACGTATTATGTGATGGCGGTTTCCGTCCGTGTGTCCGTCTGTCCGGTCCGGTCTATATCTGCGACAGTTTTCTATCTACAGTTCTAATTTTTGGTGAGTGGATACCCTATGGGGAGACGATGTGTCGCGTACCAAAATGAAGGTCAAGGTCAGAGGTCAAAGGTCACTGGCCTAAAAAACAGGAAATCACTGAAGTGTTCGTGTCCGGTTTTTATCTGTGAACGTTTTCTATCCACAGTTGCCATTTTTTTGTGAGTGGATACCCTAGGTGGAGACGATGTGTCGTGTACCAAAATTCAGGTCGTGGTCGGAGGTCAAAGGTCACTTGCCTAAAATCAGGAAATCATTGATCGTTGACAGTTTTCTATCTACAGTTCTAATTTTTGGTGAGTGGATGCCCTAGGGGGGAACGATATGTTGCATACCAAATGTAGGTCGAGGTCAAAGGTCAGTGTGATCGAAAAATCAAGAAATCATTAAAAAATTCTAATTTTTTGTGAGTGGATTCAATAGAGGGAAATGAAGTGTCGCACACCAAAATATAGGTCAAGGTCAAAGGTCACTGTCCCCAAAATCAGGAAATTATTAAAACTAACATTTTTTTATATCAGTAGATACATTAGGGGGACACGATGTGTCACAAATTAAAATGTAGGTCAAGGTCAAAGGTCAAGGTCACTGTGACCCCAAAATCGTGAAATTGTTAAAAATCATAAAATCGTGATTTTTTTAGTCCGTTGAGAAATTACGGGGAGTCATTTTTCATGTACCAAAATTTAGATCCAGGTCAATAGTCAAGGTCACTGTGACCCCAGTATCAAGGTCAAAGGTCAGTGTGACCTAAAAATCAGGAAATCATCAAAAGATTACTATTTTTTTGTGAGTGGATTCAATAGGGGAAATGAAGTGTCGCACACCAAAAATTAGGTCAAGGTCAAAGGTCAAGGTCACTGACCCCAAAATCGTGAAATTGTTAAAAATCATGATTTTTGTGTCCATTGAGAAATTACGGGGAGACGGTTTGTCATGTGCCAAAATTTAGGTCAAGTTCAATAGTCAAGGTCACTAGGACTGCGGAATCAAGAAATCTTTAAAAAAAAATTGTTTGTGCCAGTAAATACATTAGGGGGACATGATGTGTCATGTACCACAACTAGGTCAAGGCCGAGCATCCGGTTACTGTGACCCCCAAAATCATGAAATTCATAAAAATCATGTTTTTTTGGTGTCTACTGATACATTGACGGAAGACGATGTGTCGTGTACCAAAATTTAGGTCAAGGTCAAAGGTCAAGGTCACTGTGACCCCAAAATCTGGAAATCATTCAAAGTAACTTTTTTTCTGCCAGTTTATACATTAGAGGGACATGTGTTGCATATCAAAATGTGGGTCCAAGGTCAAGGTCACTGTGACCCCAAAATCAAGAAATCATTAAAAGTCACATTTTCATATGCCTGTCAAAGACGAGGTCGTGTAATGCGATGTTGGGATCTGTCTATTCATCCAATAACATTTGTTGTCCATGCAATATGTCTAGTTTCAAGGTATGAATTGTTACCAAGTTTTGAGTATACCTTACTTGCATGGCAAAGAGGAGCCATACATTTTGAGATCAATTTGTCAAAGGTCAAGTTCACAGTCTTCCCAAAACTGAATCAGTTTTAGCTGACTATATGTGTTAGGTTGGAATATTCAGAGTTCTCTCCCCTACATGTATATGGCAGTTATCCTGTGGAGTTTTCTCCCATGTTTGAAACAGCTGCATTTAGTTAAACTGTTGTGAAATAAAAACCCTAAATTTACTAATTTATGAGTTTCATACCTGTTTTTTAACTCAAGTGGGTGGTTGGGTGGGTTCAGGTTCCTGTTGCTTCAATGCATTTTGCTGAGAAGCAACAGGAGCTTGATATGTGATGTCTAGCACTGTAATATCACTTGTCTTTGTTGCACCATGTAAGCGTCCTGTCTGTGTCTTGTGCGCTGTCCTCAGTGTGTTATAGGGTGGATGGAGGGTGTCTAGTTCCATGCTGCTTCAAAGATCTCTTCTTTGAATTAGCAGGAACACAACTGGGCTGGGTGGTGCTTAGTTGGTTCGTCGTGATATAGCTGAAATATTGTTGAAAGCGACGTTAAATTCTATTCACTCACTCACTCCTTTTTAACTCAAGAACAAAGGTTTACTTCATCACTTTCTTCTTTCATGAAAAATTATCTCGACTGAAAGGAAACTACTATTTTCTTGTGATTGACTATTGTCGATTTCAGTGTGGGATATGTGAGCTCTCGTCTCTTGCTTCAAGGTCAACTAGTTAACAAGAGTTGAGCTCATTTTAGTTTATCATTCAATAGAAGATGTGATATATGTTACATTCTCAGGCACAAAATTGTAGACCTTTCTCTGGGCTGCTAGTTATCAATTGCAATCAAGGCTATTAAACAACCTTGAAATTTGGACCAATGTAATTCCAGATATACGGGCATATATTGAAGCCCCTTGGGCTCTTGTTATAATTGGATAGCTATTGTTTTCAACCTGTGCAAGTTCAGATGAAAACAGTTAATTTAACAGCGTACAGTAAGGATCATTCATTTGTGAATTTTCTTATGCATTTTATCTATCCAATTCCACAGGAAAATAAACTAATTTGAACCATCTCTTGTTAATATGTATGTACAGATTGACAGCCCTTATTAGTTATTAGAGACTGTCTGCAAGTGAACATTATTGAACGTTAACATGTTTAATGGTTGGAAGGTTGTCCTCAACCTGATAATGGGTCATGGTGCATAATCAGGAGGAAACTATAACGGAACAATTCAGATGACATGGTAATGTATTTCTCAATCTCATGCTTTTACAATGTCGAATTAACAATTCACAATTGTATCATTCACTGACTAGTAGCTGTTTCAATTTTTAAGTTAATAACAAATTACTGTCCATTTGATTGTAAACTGATGTTGAATAATTTTATTTAATGCCTGACCTATCACTGTAGTGTAGATACGACCGGCGACTGACCTTTTTCTCTTAGGATAGCATCTCTTTCTAGTGTCTTGTTTGTTTCCGGTAACGGGCTCAAATTTTCCAGGGTTGGTCGGTCGGTTTTTGTTTTTTGTTTTTTTTTTTTTAATTCTCGAACCTCTTCCAGTGAGGAAAGTACCCATAATGGTTTACAGAATCTGGACAGGTTTATGAAGCAGAGTTTCTTTCAACAGAAAATAAAGAAACAACTACATATTGTATTAAACGAAAGAAAATCTTTAATATGAAAACAGTAAATAAAACAGTAAAATACCACACAAAGTTAAACTGATCACTACTAGTAAATATAGCTGGACAGGCAGATCCTACACCGAAGCTCTCAAGTTTTGAAAGCTCCAATCAATGCCAATGTGTGAGATTTTTCAAAAATGTAAAAAAAAATCTGTGGTTATAATTAACTGGTACCCAGTTTTCGCCACTTTTTGACAAAATGAATGCATGATTCTAAAATTGATATGTCTGCATTACACGAGAAAATCAGTTATTTAAGAAGTGTTGGTCTGACAAGGGTATATTATTCATAGTTGAAAGTGTTTATATATTTTTTTTTTCAAGAATGAATAACTGGAGTTATGAACTGAGCACTTTTAGTGCCAATTTACAGGAGTTTGTTCCACTGACAAAATAAAAAAATTACTGTAGTTCCGCTTATAAATGTATTGTGTAGGAAAGTGAAATAAATTGTTGACCGGTCAAAAATTATAAATCTCGTGCATAATATAACTTTAATACCTGTTTTGTGTCTTTCCCACCGAAATTCATATTCTACTTATCAACACATGTTTACCCAAACAGTAGAAAGCCATCTTCAATCTACACTACATTGAATTCTGGGTATTCGGCAGAATTTTTCTATATCATATCAGGGATATCTTGGCTTTCACTTTGATCACCCATCAGTGGAACTCGCTCAGACTGGCACCAGACAGGATTATAGTCCGCCTGGTGAATGATCATGGATACCTCTGATATGCAGTCATATGATTAAAAAATAAAAAAAAAATAAAAAAAATTATGAAATACCAAGAATTCAATGCAGATTGTGGATGGCTCCCTTCTGTTTGGATGAACATGTGTTGATAAGTAGAATATGAATTTCGGCGGGAAAGGCACAAAATAGGCATGTTATATGCATGAGATTTATAATTTTTGACAGGTCAACAACATATTTCACTTTCCTACAAAATACATAAGCGTAACTACAGTAAATTTTTAATTTTGTCAGTGGAACAAACTCCTGTAAATTGGCGCTGAAAGTGCTCAGTTCAAAACTCCAGTTATTTATTCTTGAAAAAAATAAATATATATGTAAACACTTTCAACTATGAATAATATACCCACCAGGCCAATTTGCCGGAATCACGCCATTTTTCCCGGACCTGTTGACAGATGTTGAATGACATCGTTGAACAGTTTGTCTTTATTGTTTGTTAAATACCTGGCGTTGATCTGGTAACGTCCCCTCTTTTGACATTAAAATGTCAAAAGCACTCAGTTTCTGAGACTTTTCTGCGCAGTGATTGTTCAAGCAGGTGAAGAAAAAATGTTTTAGTCCAAACTCCTCAGAAATGCGTCTTACGCTTTCGTTTTCTAAATTTGACAGTTCCATTCGTTCACCATCAAACCCTCGCGCTCCTTGAATCAGTACTTCCGACTATACAACGGCAGTTACAGCCTTGTATTTGACAACGATGGAATAAGTTCACAAATAACTCGTCGCTAATAACAGACAATAATTCCTTTGTCCGTATTCCTCAATGGGATAGATGAAAACCAACACCGGAGCTGTTCTGGCGGGCGGCCATGCCGCATGGCGACAGTGCGCTGGGTGCATGTGCGACGATAAGGGAGATAACTATTCTTGAATTTCGGCCAAGGGAAATAACTCTTCCCGCAGATTTATAAAAAAAAAGCATTGCCATTTCGGCATTCTTACGGTCGGTCGGGTTCCCGGAAACAAACAATTTTTTTTGTTACGCCTGAGGTTCGCTGTTCGCATATGTAACAACAGAGTCTTTTTTGGCGTTTGTGGTTCCGTTTAACCATGTTGGTTTAAATTTTCGAACAGACTTTATCCTATCTCCTTATGCTTACATACATGTACGCTACAAGTCAACAGACGCTAAGTCATTTTTATGTAAAATGGTGTGTTTTGATGCATTTTGACAGAATATTTATACTTTGAAAATATGTAATGATGCCCCAAATGGAACTGAATTGTCCATGTCATCTGTCTGTCCGTTTCTCTGTCTGTTCATCTTTCTTGTCATTCCACATATGCAGCCGGTGACGGATCAGAAGCCAAATGAAAATGACTGACCTTCACCTGTTTTATCAAGGTCAAATTTAGCATTAGCAATACTTTTTAAAGGAGTGAAGATAGACTCTCTAAATTCATAATACTTGTGCAGTTGGTGACTGACTAGAAGCCTATTCCAGTTGACGGAACCTATTTTTTCAAAGAGTACATACTGTATAATATGATATAACATGAACTATAGCTAGGCTTTCTAAATTGATACGACACAAGCAACTGATGATGAACCTGAACTCTATGAATATGACTGATGTTAACCTATTGTCTCAAGGTCAAAAACTGTATGTAAAGTGCCATCATGCACTTCAAGTTTAACATTGCCATCATTGTTGTGGCTGTGGTTGTCTTTCAGATCAATCTAGCGAATTTGCATTTGTTGCAACAGTCTCATGCTTCAACAGTGACTTAAAACCATGCTGTATCGGTTGAGTTGTTGAAACACCCACCATTTCCAAGCTCTGACATACTACATCACTGTCAGCATATGGGTACCATGAGAGAGTGATAGATCACACAGCCAGTGAAGGTTCCTGTTTTACATTGAATGTCATTATTGCTTGAGTCATTGCTTGGTTGATGTCGCTGGGCCCATGAAACACAAAATTTTATAAATTTTGCCCATTGGTAAAGAAATCCCTTCTCAGAGGCAGCTGCACTACTACCAGAGATGATTCCTGATTGCTCATCCCCCATGGGTATGTGCTCGACCCTCTGACCCATCCTAAAAACAATTGCCACACCTAAAGGGGTGTGCCCAAATTGGGGAGATCTAAAACCCTGTGAGTACCAAATCATGTATTATGCAATCATCTGGGGAAATGCTCTTCGCCCGTGTTTCACACGAGCTTTAATTATGGATGATGTGTAGATATAATGGTTCTCATCCAAGGTGTGGATGGTCCAATCATGTTTTGGGCATGTCCGTGAATGGTCTTTGCATGGTCCTAGACCGGGCATATGTGGAAGCTCCTCAGATCATGTGTGAATGGATGGTCCATTCATGCCGAGGCATGATATCGATCCATTTCAAGTTTAGCACATATCTTTACAGTCTGGGTGATACCGCGGAGTATCTCAATCTCGCGAAGTACGTGCACGATAGCCGCCCATTCGAACACGGATATACTTTACCTCATTTTTACTTCACGCATGCTCTAGTTATACCTGGAAGAACAGGGCTCATTTTTCGACAGGAATCTGATTCCTGTAATATTCCCGTAAGCCAAAATCACGAGAATACCAATGGATTCCCGTAATAGCAATTTTCAAAATGATGAAATTTCATTGTTCACAGGAAATAAAGCCGAATTAAATCTCTGAAGCAAACTTGCCTCGGTTTAGGCCTCCATTTGAAGAATAGTTAATCAAAATTGCAAATGCTCGCACATACGGCAGTCAGACCAGCATACTGCAGTGTAGTGTATAGGGAAGGGAGATAATCCTTCCTATAACTGTATTGTATTCTGCTGATCATCGGCCGAAAGAAAATCTGTCTAGAAAGTTTGATACACTTATCCCAAATTTAATACTGACCCGATAAAACATTAGTCGTATAGCATATGCTGGATCTCTGGTTTTGCTAAACCTGGGAACATGAAATTTTGTGCAGGTGCAGAGATAAATAAAACATGGTTGTATGCAAATTTTCAGGGTGACTAGAACCACAGCAGCAGCGCCACCTAGGACAAGTTCAGTAAACGTTACGAGGAAAAATCGTTTGACCGGTGTTTTGATTTTTATTGCTCCTAACATTTATATTTATTGCTCAAATCTACACCTGCTATTGTTATGCAATTATATTCTTATGGAGATCCTATGCAGACCAAAAGTTCACACCCTCTGGAGCCTCAGCTATAGGTTACTCTGCCCATGCGCCCATGACGCACTTCCCTATTCACTTTTCTTCTCTGCATCCACCGCGTGTGGAAGCGTTTTGAAGGAGCTCCGCTTAAATTTAGATTTAGTGTAAATTTGAGTTAGGATTCTAGTCTAGTACATGTACTAGCAGACACGTTGTAAAAACAATGTCTATTTATCTATCGGGGAAACGTTTGCAAACGTGTCCGTTCTATCGAAGTTTCTTGGTCTATTTTGATTTCTGCCCTCAACTTCACGCATCAAGATGGCGATTTTATTGTCGTTTACACCTGGATTTACGCCAACAACGACTGGGAATCATCATCTCAAGACTTCAAGTTTCTCTTGGGAAGTATACTTTCTAATTTCTAACGATAACAAAATGGCTATGAAGAATTCTTTCGGCTATTTACTTCGTTTGTTGTGTTGTTGTTGTTTTTTGCCCTCTACATCACGTAAGTGACGGGTGCATACCAACACCTAATATACGCACTGTGCACACAGTTGAATGTGTCTAATTGCTCTCTTGATAAATAAATGTTATCATTTTATTCGTTTATAAAAATCACGAGAGTTTATGAGAATTTGTGCGTATCTTTGGAACACAATTTTCCAAAGAAATATTTCCCGAACTATTACTAAGAAACTTAGATCGTATATGCTTGTCTCTGAGAGTAAACCATGCAATCTCTAAGTACAGGCTGTCATATACATGTATTGAAATCAGAATGGTTCTTTAAATCAGTTACAATTTCTTGGACCCATATTTGAAACTAATCTTAGTATTAAATTAATTTCTTTTTACTGAGAAATTATGAACAGATCTGGTGTGGGTTTATTTTCCCGGGAAGACAATCAGAATGACTCTCGGCCGAGACGACATGAGTGCTACGTAGATCTTACCTAGCATGCCTGCACAGGTTTATTCGGGGTGATATCGACTTCAGCAGACTTGTTTATGATCAAGACAAAGATCAAGTCTGGTATGTAATCGTCTGCTACTGGTTTGGCACTGCCTAAAGGAACACAGTACCCAGGTGACGGTCTAGTTCTCGCCGAGAGCTATCATTTCAATCAAGACCGAACATTAGCCCTGTCTTCTTCTCAGCGGATATCCGACCTTGAGACGTCCGTTGTCTAGCCATAGTCCAGTACAATCGACTCTATGGACTACGGCTTCACTCATTTATAGACTGCTACTGATCTTCATCCACAATCTTGTACTTTACTTCGACGGACTTCGACTTCACCCTTGACTATCTTAGCCGTCTCTCTTTTACTACTGCTTCGTCTAAAACAGCTCTTTGGACTACAGCATTGTAGTTCCTTTATTGAGTGGATCGTTTAACACGGTTATTAAAAAGTGCTGGAACAAAGGATACTGAAACATTCGCATTGCTGCAAAAAGTCGTGGATAACTGTGAGATTTGTGTAAAACACAGAAAACCTAGGCCCAGGCCAGCAGTAGGCTTACCATTAGCTACCGAATACAATGAAACTGTGGCTGTAGATCTGCATGAACTTGAACATGGGGTGTGGTACCTACACATTATTGATGAATTTACACGATTTAGTGCAGGGAGCATAGTGCACACAAAACAGTATTCAGAATTTGTGAAGAAATTCCTTCAATCATGGATCTGTGTACATGGTGTGCCAAAACGTATCTACAGTGACAATGGTGGAGAGTTCACAACGATGAAGTTCGAGACATGGCAGAAAACTTCAATATCGAAGTGAAGACGACACCAGCCTATAGTCCATGGAGCAATGGTTTGTTAGAGAGACGTAACCAAACATTAACTGAAATCCTTTTGAAGGTCAAAATGGAAACTGAATGTGACTGGGAAACAGCCCTCAATTGGGCTCTCATGGCTAAGAATGCACTCAACAATGTGCATGGTTACAGTCCATACCAACTATTCTTCGGACGTACAGTACACCAATAAAATGACCACTACATCCTCTTCGCATCGTGCGCAAACCCTTTACGTATCGTGCGCGAACGATATCCGCATCGTGCGCGAACGATCTGCGCATCGTGCGCAAACGGTCTTCGCATCGTGCGCGAACATGAAAAGCTTGTTCTTGCAGCCAAGCTGGCGCGAGTCAAACTCTCGATCGCATCATGCGGGCATCGTGCGCTAAATAACCAAGTCCGTTTTCCGGCAATAGAGAAAAGCATACAATCGAAAGTGTCAACAATGCGATAAATACATTGTATATGTACAGTTACATGGACGGAATAAAGCCAAGAAATCTAGAACTTCAAAAGACAGATCGTTCTACCGTACCAGTTTGACGTCTCAGTTCAGAGTTAGGATGGGCAAAGCATGTCACTGACGATTGACGATGAGTCGGCTTGAATGAATTATAGTGACACTCGAAAATATGAGAACAAAATATCTTCCTCTCTTTCCGTTTAATGAATGAATGCTGCACATTATTGATACACATAAAGGGTCAGAGAAAATAATTCCAGCTACTTCAGAACAGGGGAATATGGTGTGAGGATACCGGTGTGAGAAATGCTAAACTGGGAAATCCAGTGGTGACCTAGTTGTTGGCTGCTGGTTGTTGGGAGAGGGAGCAGTCATTTACTACCTTGGTTCACGTGCACAAGTTTTCTGCTAACCGGGCTGTAACAGACTAAAAACGATTTCAGGACAGGCATTTGGTTGATACTTTGCAAAACCGTACGAGAAGAATATCACTGATATTCCACTGGACATTTTTTGGCATTCTGATGTTCTCATATAGTCAATATATATATAAAAAAAAAATCATATATGAGTAGGGATTCAATGTTTATGAAAACCTAATTTTTGCTTAAATATTGTCAATGGGCATTTACCACAATTATTAATTACACAGATATCTTACAGACATTTATTATTATAAGAAAAAAATTCTAAACATTTTAAAATGTTCAGAATATCTTGCTAACTGCCAATATTTGAAAATAAAGTTGATTCTTGATTGGATGAATTTGTAACATTTTGAAACCTATCCCTTCAATCAAATGTAGATTTTCAATTTGAGAATCATGCCATATACCGGCACGGTACCTACTGAAAAATATCATTGCGAAGTCTTTCCAATATTATCCAGTTTCTAGATGATACTTCGTATACCTATAAGGGTTCATTAGTCAGTGGAGATGAAACCGCTTGTGTCTAGACCTAGTGTTCCCAGTATTTTTTGGAGTGGGCGAGTAGTAGGGTTTAATGTTGTTTTCAACCTTGATTCAGTCATATCACGTCGGAGCCTCCTTGTGCCAGAATGCTAGAGTGCTCACAGTTCCTATTACCCTGGACACTGATCAGCCCAGCCAGTACAGCATCCGGTCACCCATCCAAATATTGACTGAGCTTAATGGCTATGATGAGCTTTTAGAGCTCGATATGTTGGGCAAACTACATATCTTCATGGTGATCTGATCCTAAGAGGTGATAAACACAGTTGTGATATTCCTCTGAGTGCACACGACTGTTTTACTCTCAAAAACAATTAGAGTGAAAATTCAATATATTGGAATAGGCGAGAAATCTTTGATTTAAACGATGCTTTATTGCATTTTTTTGCAAGTGGGAGCGCATTAAGACGAGCTTATAACTGCGTCTCGCACATTGAACTACATTAAACAATACAATACACTTCGGGACTAAACATGAACGAACAATTATGATGCACGGCGAGAAGAGAAAACAGATATAAGGGGAATATATAATCATAACAAAATCTTTCCAATTGCATGTATTCCATCTAATAGATTGGAAATTTCAATCTCAGATTGATTTGATTATCTTCAATTCAGATTGAATTTCAATCTAATTTTTTCAGAGTGTTCGTATATTTCTGTGTAGAATACACTAAATAATATTGCGAGACATCTTTACTATGGAGCTGAGCTGCTGTCAAATTTGAGCAAATGGGGCTACCGATGTTTATATGAGAAAAAAAATAATGGGTGTTTTGGTGTTGCAGGAATTACTATCGGGATATGAAATTTCAACTTTCCCCCAGGTGGATCAACACAAAAAAAAAGCTAAAAAAAAACCCAAAACAATTACCTGACCTTCTCACCTTTCACCTGTAGCTCCTGGAAATGGCACGAAGATATTCTTGAGTTAATATATATATGTCAGTGGTTTTAAAATCTGCAAGGCCACTCTCTCTGTGAAATTCAGTTGTTGAAGAAATGTATATACACATGAACATCTTTCAGAATCGGCACAAAAAAAAGATAATAAGAAAACAATCACATGATCTTTTCACCTTTTACCTGTAGCTCCTGGAAATGGCGCGGAGATATTCTTGAATTAATATATATATGCCAGTGGTTTTAAAATCTGCAAGGTCACTCTCTCTGTGAAATTCAGTTGTTGAAGAAATGTATATATACATGAACATCTTTCAGAATCGGCACCGAAAAAAAGCTGAAAAAACCCCCCCCAAAAAACCCCAAAACAATCACATGATCTTTTCATCTTTTACCTGTAGCTCCTGGAAATGGCACGGAGATATTCTTGAATTAATATATATATGGCAGTGGTTTCAAAATCTGCAAGGTCACTTTCTCTGTGAAAAATATAGCGGGTATCTTCCCGCAAAAAATTGAAGTTGATTGATATAAGTGCTCAAAAGTTAACAGAGGGAAAAGAAAAGTGGGCAAGAAGAAGACAGAAGAAACTGACAGACACGCTGGATTTACCTCTAATGAAAATCAAAATTTAAAATGTTTTTATTCTGTGTGAAGTGGCTCTGTAATTATGCACATGCCACAAGGAAATCTTGCAATTGTAGGGGCCGTGGCTAAAGTTACTATTGGTACCGTACGGCCGTACGGATAATCAGTAAACACAGAGACTCCTATTCGTCGACAGTACAAATCTAGAACATTGTTTGTGTCTCACACACACGTAAATATTCGGAAATATTCAGTCCCAGTATTTCATCTAATTTCTGCAATAAATTGAGTAATATGTTTTAAATCTTCCGATATTTATCCCGACAGGGAAGCCGCTTCTATATTTCATTAATGACACTCGATTGTAAATTTCACGCATTCTTTAGAAACTGGAAACAAATAACTTCTCCCGCAATCACGTGCTGGTCTGTGACCCATAAATTTGTTTACAGTGGGCGGAGTTCCGGGGATCCCGTGTTTTCATTGGCTGTGTTTTTGTGGTAAACAAGATGGCGCGAAAGACTTCGGCATTAGATTCTGGTTGTCTAACATTGAATTTGGTGCTATCATATGGACTACGAGTATCATTTTTTCAAGTTAGGTTCATCTACGAATAATACTCTCAATCAGCACATTCGGTTCAAGCTACAATAAAACCTATCGCCATCGGGACACGTTTTCACACCTCTTTATTGCGACTGGTTTGAAAGTTTCTCCAGGACCGAAGGGAAGCCGGGCGAAGGAGGTCGTAAAATCATAAAATAATTCAGATTCAGACACATATCTCGTGTTTGACTGAAAGATTATTGAGAAATATTATAAAGAACACACAGTTTGCAGATGAAATTACGAATTAACGACAATGATAAATTGTACGCATTCTTTGCGCATCGTGCGAAGTGGCAGTCTATAAATGCCCGCATGATCTCCGAGGGAACTCCGCACGTTATTCGCATCGTGCGGAGATCGTTTGCGCATCGTGCGGAGATCGTATGCGCATCGTGCGGAGATCGTTTGCGCATCGTGCGCGTATCGTTTCCGCATCGTCTGCGCATCGTCTCCGCATCTATAGTGCTCATTTTATTGGCGTACTGTACTCCCAACCTTCCGAGTGTGCTTACTGATAAACCCCCAGCTCTGGAGGGAACAACAATGAGTGCCACTGTAGGCAATCACATTTCCGCACTTCATTCGGCTAGGACAGCATTCACTCAATCTGAATGTTCTGAGCGTATTCGTCGAGCATTGCGCAAACAGATTCGACCAAGCGATGTTCAGTACCACACAGGAGAAAAGGTCTTCTATAAACGACATGATTGTGTTCAGTGGAAAGGACCAGGAACAGTAATCGGCCAGGATGGAGTCGTTGTCTTCGTCAGACATGGGGGATCGTATGTCCGTGTTCATCAATGCCGACTATCCAAGACAAATTCAAATGACTCGACAAATGGTAAATGCATGACAGAAGGTACCGCATCGTCACTGGAACCACAGAAGTGTGGTCCACAAAGGGAAACTTCAGAGTCCACAGTTTCTGATGATGAACAAAATGACAATGATGACACTAATTCTATGAATGATGATACTTCCCCCAGAACAGCAGAACAACAGGTTGTGAACATCAAAGTAAAACCTGGACAAACAGTGAAATATATCAACATGGATACTGGAGAACTGTGTGTTGCAGAAGTTCTTGGTCGAGCGGGGAAAGCGACCGGGAAGAACAAGAACTGGTTCAATCTTAGATATTCTGCCCCTGCTGTGTTTAATGGAGCAGAGGCTTCTGTGGATTTGAGCAAAGTTGATGCATTTGAATGTGTAGAAAATTCTGTACCTGTACCTGTACCTGTACCCTGTGAGGACGACTCTAACAATCCGGGAGAAAATGTAATGGTCTTCGAAGACATCTCCTTTGCTGCTGCCAAATCAGCTGAACTGTGTAGTTGGAAGAAAAATCAGGTGTATGTTGAGATAAAGGATGACCTGAGATACAACACGTATCACGAATCGTTAGATTCTTGGTATGTGCTTTAGAATAGGTTAACCAGAGGACTATTCTGTGAAGTTCTGTGACGCAGTCAGTATGTCGGCACCTCTTCCCACTTCCCTTATATGTGTTGTAATTTCCACAAGGTGGATATGCAGTCTCAAGGAGACAACAGAAGGTATAATTCCTAAGGCCCGGTTAGTAGCTAGGGGTTTCGAGGAGCTGGAAACTAGGGACCTACCAAAAGACTCCCCAACCTGTGCAACAGAGTCGCTGAGGCTTGTTCTAGCAGTTCTAGCTGAAAGACGCTGGAAACCTCATTCAATGGACATAAAGACTGCTTTCCTGCAGGGCTCTGAGCTGTCTAGGGATGTCTTCATACGACCCTCTGCAGAAGCTAAGGCTAAAGGAATTGTGTGGCAATTGAGGAAGTGTGTCTATGGATTAGCCGATGCTTCTCTGTATTGGTACAACAAAGTGCGTGAAGTTATGCTGCAGTGTGGAACCAAAATCTCACAGGTTGACCCTATTGGGAAAATGATCAGGTTGTTGTTCAAGGCATATTGGCATGCCATGTGGACGACTTTATTTGGGGAGGAACAGCTGAATTTGAACAGGACATCATTGGCATGATTCGATCATCCTTCCGTGTAGGTCAGGAGCATGGGGAAGAGAACGAGACCTTCTCCTACATCGGGATTGAGTTGTCCAGTTCTGACGAAGGAATAAACCTCCCAACAGCAGGATTACCTCAACAATCTCAATCAGATTCCACTGAACAAATCTCGTTTGCTACAACGTCATTCTGCGCTGACAAAAAGTGAACTTGAGGCTTATCGGTCCAAGGTGGGTCAAATACTGTGGATTGCCAGACAAACACGACCTGACGTCATGTTTGATGCTTCCAACTTGGCTGCTTCCATGAAAAGTGCTACTGTGCAAAACTTAATTGAGGCTAACAAAGTCATTCGCAAGTTGAAATCGGAGGAAGTGGCTCTTACATTTCAATTCTTAGGAGACGAGAGTACACTGGAACTAGTTATTTTCAGTGACGCATCACTGGGTAACTTTAAATACCTGATGGGGGGACACAAGGTGGACACTTTATCATGATCATGGGAGAAAATGGACGTTTTTCTCCATTGGCTTGGCAATCCAAAAGGATTCGTCGCGTTGTGAGGAGCACATTGGCAGGAGAAGCTCTCTCGCTTGCTGATGGCATTGACAGTGGTATTTTCCTGGCAACTTTGTTCGCTGAGCTTACTACTGGACATGCTAAACCAGAACTGTTGCCCATTAGGTGTGTGACTGATAACCATTCTCTCTATGACGCAGTTAGATCAACGAAATTTGTAGCAGATAAAGAGGCTACGGCTCGAGATCAGCAGCAATAAGGAGCTGATACGACGACAGATCAAACATGTACAATGGCTCACAACAAGGGGACAAATAGCAGACTGTCTGACTAAGAAAGGTGCATCTGCCTTTGGTCTACTGAAAGCTATTAGTGATGTGGCAGGAGACTAATCCTTGAGAACTTGTTTTGGGTGATAGACACTGTATCATATAGCATCATGTTTATTGAGACTGTAATTCTATAACTCGACAAGTCTGCGAAATTATGATACATGTGACATGGAATCATTATCTCTCATGGACTGTTTGTGATTTGTGATTCGACTGTGAAAAGTCTGTGAAATTATATGATCATGTGAAGTGGAATTCTTACATGTATCTCATGGACTGTTTGTGATTTTCTCTCATGGACTGTTTGTGATTTTTTTTTATAGCAGCTCTATATGCTGTTAACATTTTTTTGTTTCTCTTTGAACACTTCCAACCAGTGCTGCATATATAACTGTGCTTTCCAGGTTACATGTGGACATGTTGATTACACGAACTTCTATCACTGACTGTGGAAAAAAACTGTTCGCTTATTACACCACGAACTATGGATTTATGCTCGTGTAATTCCCGTTTGTTTAACATTAATGATATGTTTTATTTTTCTTAAAATTAGAGGGGAGTTTGTTAACTTGTAGCCTGTATTCACTTCCTTACTATTATATCTCCGTGGTCGACTGAACTATGCTTCGCGCATAATGTTCACCTATTGACACTTTATGTACGGTACTCTGCGCAGAAGAGTTCCACTTCCGTTGGTCGAGTGTCTCCATGGCATTGGCCTGTAAACATTGTATATAAGCAGTTGTGTGATCTGATGTAAATCAGTTGTCTTCGTGGATTAAACCTTCGTCTGACTCAGAATTCGTCTTATAGTTGAACTTGACATTGGTAACAGAGCGTGGTTTATTTAATTTCCTTTATTGAGAAATTGAAATTAAAACTGAAATTAAAAATTATCTGCATAATTTTAGTCATAATTGACTGGATGATCATTTTATACTTTTGTGACGGACTGGTAAGTATGTGACCTCAATTTTATATTGATTCAGCATTGAACATTGATTTCATGGTTTATTATGTAACACCAGTGATCTCTTATGAATCATTTGTTTTTGGTCAGTCGGGATTGTGGAATTATGAGGCATGCTCTTGGACTACACCACTGCCTTCCAAGACCATACTTCCTCATTCACCCATTCGCTATAGATCGTTCTTCGTCGGTCGGCTTTCCTACATCTTGTGGTTTGGATCGAAAGACTACTACACTATGTGCTATAGTTTCATCGGGGCCTCGACGATGTTTTCAAAACCTGATCGCCGTTTGTCGTCCGCATCATTAGTTCTCCTGTTCGGAAGTCATCACCTTCGCGGTTCATACTTTATGTAAGTATCACAGGACAATCAAGTCTGGGGACAACAAGGTGTTTAAATCAGTGCCCCTGCCAACGACTCGGGACCCAGACAGTAGTTCCTACATGAAGTATCGATCTCCGTTCACCGGACGTCAACACTGGAGTATGGATGCATTTACGCTTGCGGATAGATGGCATACTACTACCTTCGTGTCAGAGATGTCCGAGCCAACAAGTTTCTGGTGCTCCGTCTCTGGTATGGCTTCCATGTTTGCTTCTTCCAGACAAACCTCCTGTACTGGACTGTCATTTGGATCAAGTATTGAAGTTTTCCCACCGCTCACCCTTACCCTCTGTATGGATAGAGTTGTGAGGTTTGGATCTCTTTCCGTTAACCATCTAGTAGTCGGCGGCCATTCACAGCTCTAGGAGTGTTTGGTGGTTTTTTACAGACGTCGCCTAGATTCTGAGACTAGACGCATATCTTCATATACCCATTCATCCTCGTCGCTTCCTACGCTTATCATGGCCGGTCGACGATTCAAGTGGCAGGTTCTCCCTTTCGGAGTCAACATCGCCTCATGGTTTTTCATCCGTATCTCACCACCAGTCATGGCGTTCCTGCATTTGCAGGTATTCATATCGAGGTATACACAGACGACATTTTCATTGGGTCCGGTTCACTTTGCTCGTCCTTTGACATCTTGGCTTCTTCCCTCACCCTCAGAAGTCAGAGTTGGTACCAGCGCAATGTCGTCACTTCATCGGGGCAGTCTTCGACTCAGTCCATCAGTTGGTACGACCTCTAGTAGACCGGTGGACCAAGCTTCAGACGATGGTTCTATGTTTTTGCTTTCACCTTCACAGCCCCTCAAGTTTTGACAGAGTCCTTTAGGTCTACTCACATCCACTCAAGACCTCGCTCACTACAGTCGTCTCCAAGTTCCGCCTCTGCAATACCACCTGCAGGGATATCTTCAGCTGTCATTCCTCTATCCGCTAGTTCCAGTATTGACGTCTCTACATCCACATCTGATTTGGTGGCAGTTCCATTATAATGTCATGCGGGGAGTACCCTTTGTACCACCAGCTCCACTACATCTCTACACCGATGCATCCGAGACAGGTTGGGGAGCCCATCTAGACGACCTAGAGATGTCCGACAGATGGTCGACATCGGATGCCAAACTTCATATCAACCTCTTGGAAATGAAAGCTGTCATCTGTGCAGTCCAGCATTGGAGTCCTCTTCTGGTGAATTTGTCTCCTCTCATCGCAACAGACAATTCGACCGTCATTGCTCATATCAACAAGATGGGTACCACCGGATCCTATCCAACATTTCGTCTGGTTTGGACCCTCTTCGGCTGGGCTCTGCAACATCACTGCCAGCTTCGTGCTCATCATGTTCCAGGTCGGCTCAATGTACTAGCAGATCGCCTTTCTCATCCCGAGACTGTTCTGCAGACCGAGTGGCAACTGCATCCAGAGGTCTTCCAACACATCACCAGCATCTGAAACCCCCCTGATCGACCTGCTTGCGACAAGGAACAATGCACAGCTTTCCCTATTCGTCAGTCCGGTTCTGGACCCTTGAGCCTATGCCATCGATGCTCTATCGATCAGTTGGTACAATTTCCTTGCATATGCCTACCCACCCATTGCCCTACTGCAGGAAGTACTACAGAAGATTGTTCAACACGACTGCATCATTCTTCTCGTTCCGTGGTGGCCCCGTCGATTGTGGTTTTCCGGCTCTGGTTCCTATACTCACCGCCCCCCCCACCACATCGCCTACCAGTTTGGTCCAACCTGTCAAGCCAACCTTATGGGATAGTCCATCACAGCCCTCAGTGGCTCAAATTACACGTCTGCAGACTATCCAGAGTGCGCTCACAGGTCAGCCAACTGACCTTCCACATCACAGCTCCATCAGTCTAAGTGGAAATATTTCATCTCTTGGTGTCGATGTCGAGGTACAGATCCCGACGCTACCTCTCTTCTCATTGTTGCGGACCTCCTTCTTCACCTACACTGGGATAGGAAGTTTCAAAGCAACACCATTGAAAAGTACCAACTACAGTCAGCCTCTATTAAAGCTGTTTCTTACAAGACTGCCTTCCTTGCGGCCTTCGCCCTGGCATCGAGTAGTATCCGAGCTTCATGCCTTGGAGAGGAAATCGATGACTTGGACGGCAGATTGGTCAAGAATCTCTTTCCGCCCTGTTCCAGATGTTCATCGCCAAGAATGAGACTGTACGTCAAGGACCTTGTGCTCAATGTCTGTATTCCATCCCTGCATTAACAGATGTTGTCCATGGCCTTGATGTCGACATCTTACTATGCCCATTATGAGCAATATGTCAATACCTCACCTGTACCGATCCAATCAGAGGTTCTCGTCGACTACTGCTCTCTCGTCTTCCAAAGGTTACTCAGGACATCACCAAGAATACTGTGGCCTCTTGGTTGAGGAAGACCATTTAGTGGACATTTCAACTTGCATATATGTTCAGTTGGTCCATTAGTCTAGTTATTACCCTCTTAGTCCCTACAGCTCTCTCATGACTAGGGTTTCGGAGGGGGTTTAATTGTTTGTTACCATACCACTACAAGTAATGGTTATTACAGTATGTTCTTTTGGCCCATTAGTATTCGGATTCAGAAGTCTGGTACATTGACATAACCCGTCTTACCGTTTTACTGGTATTGCCCCTTAGCCCCTACAGAGCTCTACGCCAAGGGATACTAACGCGTTCATTTAACGTGCCATACAGCCATGGTCAGTTGGTCCACTAGTATTCGGGTGCAGAAGTCCGGTGTTTACCCTTCTTACCGTTTTACTAGGAATTGCCTCTTAGCCCCTGCAAAGCTCTAGGCCAAGGGATACTAACAGGTTCAATCTGAGACATTACATGACCCTTCTTGCCGTTTTACTGCATTACCCTCTTAGTCCCTGCAGCTTCGCCATGACTAGGGCTCCTGATAGGGTATTTGATAGTACCACATCTACACTTGACGCTCCCCCATTTCTGGCCTCTGCATCTTCCCACGAGTCATCGCTACATCATGACCAGTATAGAAGAACTTATTTTGGATGACATTGTCCAATCCTGTACTTGGACTGCCAATGCAACCTTTACCTACTTCTATCTGAGAGACGTGTCAGTCCAGAAAGATAGGATGACCACACTGGGACCACTGTAGCTGCCCAGCATGTAATCACCTGGTTTTCAAAAAAAGGGGGGGGGGGCAGCACCGATTGCCCCAGCAAGCCGACCATCCAGCCAGCCAGGCAGCTAACAAGCACAGCCAGGCAGCTAACAAGATCTTGTACATCTGTGATCGCCACAGTAATTCGGCTAGCCAACCTACCAAGTCCGCTATCAAGACCCGACACTACGTGAGTATACATTTCTCTTTAGGTACTTTTCTATCGGACATTCAAGAACTTCAAAGAAAAAGAAATTGGCAGTTAGAGCATAATCTGTTGGTACTCTATTATTCGGGTGCAGAAGTCCGGTTTTTACCCTTTTTACCGTTTTACTAGTAATTGCCTCTTAGCCCCTACAGTGCTCTAGGCCAAGGGATACTAACCGGTTCAAATAGTGTACCGTACAGCCATGGCCAGTTGGTCCACTAGTATTCAGGTGCAGAAGTCAGGTGTTTTTACCCTTCTTACCGTTTTACTAGAAATGCCTCTTGGCCCCTACAGAGCTCTAGGCCAAGGGATACTAACGGGTTCAATTTATGGTACCATATATCTCTGATCATCTCAGCGGTTACTCTACAATTCAACAAAGTCCGAGGCCCCTCCACTATACTGTTGGTAGTGGGGCATAACAATAGCAGGTGTAGATTTGAGCAATAAATATTAAACAGTTATAAACAATGTTGGTATTTATTATCAAATCAAACCTGCTATTGTTTTGACTGCCCAACCCAGTCTCCCCGCACTCTTCTCGGCCTTTTACGCATCACGCTTACAGGCTGCAGTAGAAGAAAAGTGAATAGGTAAGTGTGTCACGGGCGCATGGTCAGAGTAATCTATAGCTGAGGCTCCAGAGGTTGTGAACATTTGGTCTGCATAGGATCTCCATAAGAAGATAATGACATAACAATAGCAGGTTTGATTTGATAATAAATACCAACATTGTTTATAAATGTTTATTATTTCACATTATTGAGTGTGTTTGCACATTATTAAAATATTTTCATATGGTATTATGGTAATAACCATAGATTTACACAACTACAAAGTTGGTAATACTTCTCACTGGAACAATTTGCTGCAAAAGGTTCCCATCCACATAACATACATGTAATTTACCACTGAAACCATTCAATAATGTGTGTATATATCGCAGGAATATTCCCTGAATATTCCCTGAACTCTTCTTGAAGATTCATAAATAATTAGCGGCAAACGATTTTTCCTAAGGAGCGATATCGATCGGAAAACTGGCTTTAGAGAAAATGGGCCATAAACATTTGCTAGCCAAATGGTTGGCTGTAGATCATCAAAGTAGCACTCTGGAGCATGAAAACTGTAGTCTTATTCGGCTTGTACAGCCACGAGTCGTTTCTACTATTTCCTTGACAACTTAATTGTCTTCAAACGATACAAAAATTGTGCATAGGCATGATTTATTGTTTGAAGTGATCAAACGGCCGCCATTTTACTCTGAGCGGTTGCAAAGAAGGTAACCTAGTGTGCATGCGCAGTGCCTCTGGGAAGCTCTGCTATCCCCCAAAGTCATATGGTAATTAGTTTTCGCCATAAAAGGATGTTTCCGGCATCCCCGAGTCATATGATAATGAGCTTCTGCCATTTATGGATGTTTCCGTAAGAGTTCTTATACATTTTCTTTCGTGAATTTTCTGGATTGAGTCGGAAATTGCCTCTCTAGCACATTTTCACGTTATAGCTGCACTCGATACGATCTCGGATAATGTAGGGCAATAGTATGTACCGCATTGCTAGGAATCCATATTGGCATCCATGTTGAAAGCACAGCATCACGTGAAAACTCCGAACAGCACATGTCAGCTGTATGACTTCCATTACTATGGAGATCAGCTCAAGAGGAAAAACCAGTAGAAACACCTCAAATTGGAAGAGATCCTTCACGGGTAGAATCAAGGGAATATCCATTTCATTTGGATATATATTTATCTCCTGATAAGGGCAATTCCAGCATGACTCGGGTTACAATCAGAGCCGCAAGAGCAAATTCAATTTGCTCAGATTTTATTATATAAAATCACATGTAACAACCCACATCCAGCAGTTATTTACTTAAAGACCTAACCAATTACACAAACAGTTGATTATCTAAGTTCAAATTGTAACTTTCATGTACAAAAACACGAGCGTGACTCAGGTTATGAAAAAAAGACATGACCCCCAGACCATTATTGTTCAAACAAGATTTCTCTTCAAATTAATTGTGTGAGAGAAGTCGTCAAACTTCCATTAAACAAAGTACATCCATGTAGCTAAATATTTGTGCAATATTGAACCTGATATATAGTAACAGGGTGATAGTTAAAGAAGATCGCGTCACTCGGGTTACTGTGACTCAGGTTACAGTTTGTCCGGGGCTAAACATTGATGCAAAACTTTACTCAAAACAGAACATGCAACACTAGTAATACTGGAACAAAGCTATATGATAATTCTAATGTATTTGGATAGAATACATGTAAGCTGCTTTTTATCAGGTTTAGTTACAAGAAAACAAAATGACCCCCAGACCACTATAGTTCAAATGAGATTTCTCTTTGAATTAAATATGTGAGAGAGTTCATCAAATATTGATTAAACAAAATACATCCATAGTAAAATATATATGCAATATTGAACTTGATATATAATAGCAACATGGAGATAATTAAAGAAGATTGCTTGCATGACTCGGGTTACCGTGACTCCGGTTACAGTTTGTCAGAATCTAATCGTTGACACAAAACTGTATTCAATACAGAATATGCAACACTATTAATATATAAACGATGCTGCATGATAATCCTAAATGTGCTAGGTTAGAATACGCAGATTTTTATCATAAATGTTCATTATTACCTCTCCATCACTGCAGTATCATTCATGGTCCAGTACGTTGTACACATTATGTGTAGCATTTTAGATGTACATGTATGATAGGACTCCATCAGTAAGACCAATTCAAAAGAAACAATTCAACGTGATGTATGTGCAGGTCGATATACACATACACTCTAGAAGAACTTGTTATAAATGCAAGCACATACATGTACATGTATTGCATCCAAAAGAATCCAAATGCAAATAGCAAATATCACACAATTTGCCCTGTACATTGTATATTGAATCTACTGTGTCCTCATAATTGGTGTAGTTAATATGTCTTGTTTCAAAGACAAATGTACATTAACAACATAGAAGAGTTCAGCAATCCAACTCTTAATATCCAAGGTGCAGTGGAACTACATACATGTAGAACAAAATCCTAAATTAGGATATTGCGTGTGCACAAATGTGTATAGTCATATTTGAAGGTGGATAGAATCGCAATATAACTGATCAAAATTCTGGTCTCAAATATTTATGTCATCAATGCATATGTATAGTTGTTTTACAGCTGTAAAGTTGCAGTTATTTTCTTCGCATTATATGTAATGAGATGCACATTAAACGTGACTCCGGTTACACGTGACTCCGTGTTATTGCCAAAGCAGACACAAATATCAACGATGAACGGGGTTTATTTGTCCGTATAAACTTGAAAACATGAACACACAGTGATCACTTTCGCCCATGCAATCAGACCAGCACGTTCCCGGAAGTGCCGCTCTCTAGTGTCGAAGTTACATGTAGGCATAGCTACACATGAGGTAAACACACGTTGATCACGTAATGATGTAGAGGTTAACAAATTCCCCATCAATTTTAAAAGAAAAATAAAGTCTGTAAGAATTATGTCCATACACGATCAGCACAAATTACATGAAACCGAAATCAATGGAATCCATAAGTTTAAAGTGTAATAAGAAGTTCATAAAGTCATAGTCCAAGTTGTGTCAGTTCAATAAATGTCCAGAAGTTCCGAATTACACATGCGCACGAATAATGCAACCAACAACATGTAATTAATCTAAGAACACACAGTCCGATAGCTTGTCTCATCAGGCTAGGCAAGAATTACAGCTATAAGGAATTTTAATTTCTCATAAGTTCAAGAGACAAGCTATCCATTTGAGTTTTCGATGTGCCAGGTACCATCATTCATGGCTTTCAACAGACTGAGTGAAGAAGCACCCTTCTTCGTCAAACAATCCGCTAACTGGGCCTTGGTGCCCAGCCACTGCACCCGCCAAATTTGCTGTCGCTGAATGAGTTCCTCAATATGACTGATTTCTAGACGGAGTCTTTTGTCAGCCACAAATTTAGTTGATCGGACGGCATCCCGAAGTGAGTGATTATCAGTGACACATTTTCATACTTCCTTGTATTTTGGAGTGTTTGTATTTATCAAACTGTGTTTTCCAGGTAAACATCGTTTGAAGGAAAACTGGAGCTTCTGTTTTGGCATCCTGCGCAGAGATTTTAGGGAAGGATGTGTTTGGACCTCTTCTTTGAATTTGTCCATAGAACTGCAGTGTGTCTGACAGTGGTACAGTTTCGTGTTCCTCTACATGCAGTTCATCTCGATTTGTAGGCAGGTTCTGCGGATCAAACGTACACAATCCAACCAGCTGCTTATCCACAGATAGGGCATCCTCAAACTCGCGTTTGAGGTCGATGAGCACCTGTTTCCCAAATTTGTCCATATGTCGTTGAACTTCCAACTCCTGGCCATTTGCACCTTGGGATAGGGGGCGTCGAGCGAGGTCCGATCGGTTTTTGGCCACTTCTATTCGCCTGGCAACTTGAATCAGGTGGCAGCCTTTCACAACCTCATGATCCCCATCCAGCCTTCGTAGAACTTGTTTCTCTTCCTCTCTCAGATGGTGTCTGGATGGTTCATGGAGGATGTGTGGATTGATCTCAGATGGTGTGTTGATGGGTCGTGGATGAGATATAGGTGGTCTCAGATGTGTGGTTCCTGGACAGCCAGAGATGATTTGTAGATGGTTCTTTGATGGTGTGTGGATGGTTCATGAAGGATATGTTGATGTATTTAATTTCACTGTGAGTTCAGTTTGAAACTAGCCAGCTTTGTACTGTTTTAGGACATGTACCCCAAAATTGATATACTAATTTGTTAACATTGACTTGAATGACATGTCTGATATTTTAGGTCAGCAGGAGGTCCCTGAACAGATGAAGTATATGTTTATGAGGTTGAACAGAAGTGTTGTGTTAGACTGTCCTCACCTGGACATACCTTGGTTCCATGAGCAGTACTGTCGGGAGAAAGAAAACTTTGGTAAGGCCAGAAAAAAACAAAATGAAATGTTTTTCGTGGACCGCCGCACCAATCATTCACCTCCCATTCAACCCTTTTTATTGACATTTTTGACCAAAAAAAAATCAAACGTGACTTTTGCACCAATCTGAACACCCGGTGAATACATTTTTATCTCGCTTTACGAAGTAAAGGGGAGATATTGTGAGGGTGGAAAGAGGACGTCCTCATCGGTGTCGGTGTCATTGTCCCCTGCCTGGAAATGATAAGGTTTTTGGTTTAGCAAATTAAAAGAAAATCTAGAAAACTTAGAAAAAATATAAAAAAAAATATGGGGGGTGGGTATGCCACCTGGGGGTACTACCCCTGGGGTGCTCCAATTAGTCAGGTGGCTTAGCAAAATTACTGTTACAGAGCGGATAAAAGCACCAAATTTGGCACGTGGCTTCCTTTATGCTTATTATTCAATTTTAGCCTAGGAGCCCTCCTGAATTTTTCGGGATTTCCAAAATCCAAGATGGCCGACATATCTGATAAAATCTTGGGTTATAGGAGACACGACAAGGCCCAATAGTTCCAAAGTAAAAGTTCTGGAGCCATCTAACATGATTTTGGACATGCATATCAATGATTCCAATACACTACTAAAAACTGCATTTACTTTTCACCGCTGGAGGACGAATGTCGAGATATTGGAATAGTATATAAAGGTGAAATTCTCGCGCATTGAGGCTGATGATGTCCTGTGGAGCTGATGTCATTTGCGGATCAAAGGTCACTTCCGGGTCAAAGGTCACTTCCGTTGCGAGGGCACGTCCGGATCAAAGATCACTTCTGGCGGTGATGCAGTCACTTCCGGCACCGGAGTCCCCAGTGAATGTGAGTTGGCTTCCCAGTCACGTCAATGTTAATGGAGCAGTCGCTTCGCCTGAATCACTGAAAATCTTCGGGAATGTTCGATCATCTTCGGGAATATCCGGAGGGCAATTGACCTTAGAGGTCAATCCTCTCTTGCCACGTCAATGTTCTAGCCATATATGTTCTAGCATCTCTAGCCAGCGAGAGAAGGGAAATCCACATACATAGCAATACACACAACGAGAACCAGCAATGCGCAGGCACCAAAGGCTGGCACTTTATCCAATTGGTCGCGAGTCCGTATAGAGTAGGAAAGGTTGAAAATACCGTGATACATCACAAGTACTAGAGGGCAGGTCCCCGACATATACTTATATGTCCAGCCTAATAGGCTCATTGAATTATACAAGCAAAACGAAAATATGAGTCCCAGATGAACCCACGTGGTCATCATTTTGAAGTTAACAATTGTATTCTCAGAGAAAGATTATGCCAACAGAATAAAATGTGATAAGCTATGGTATTATTCTGCTCAATTTAAACAAGTGTAAACCTTGTCTAAAAATAATACCATGCATTATACGAGTGAGTAACATGAAAAAAATCACGAATTTCCGGATGGCTCCTTGTCGTCGCCATTTTGAATTTAACCATCATTTTTAATCTGAAGACAAGCAATTAGATTAAAAATGAGCAAAAGCTATGATGTGAGATCAAGAATAATGCCTTGATCAATACGAGCAACATGAAAAAGCAGGATTTTCAGATGAGCCCACATGGCTGCCATTTTGAATTTGGCCATCATAATTTGATCTTCGGGATATATAAATAGATTCAAACTGAGCGTAAGATGTTAGGCTATGCTTAGAGATCCATCGGTTTTGATAAATTTGCGCAATGAGCTAAGAATAATGCCTAAGAGCAACATGAAAAAGTATGATTTTCAAATGGCCCCATATGGCCGCCATTTTGAATTTCACCATGAAATCTTTATCTTAGGCATATGTAAATAGATTCAATATGGGCGTAAGATGTCAGGCAATGTTCAGAGATCTCTCGGTTTTGATACTTTTGAAAAATGAGCTAAGAATATCACATTGAACTATATGCGCAACATGAAAACGTGTGATTTTCAGATGACCCTATATGGCCACCATTTTGAATATGACCATCAATTCTTAATCTCGGGTTTATGTAAATAGATTCGAAATGGGTGCAAGATATTCCAGTATGATCAGAGATCTCTCAGTTTTGATAATTTGGAGAGTGAGCTAAGAATAATGGCTCGAAATATGCGAGCAACATGAAAAGTTTGATTTTCAGATGACCCCATATGGTCGCCATTCTGAATTTGACCATCAAATCTGGATCATAGGGATATGTAAATAGATTCAAAATGGGCGGAAGATTTCAGGCTATGCATAGAGAACCCTCGGCTTTGAAAAAAAAAAATGCCCAGTGAGCCAAGAATAATGCTTTGAACTACTCGAGCAATATGAAAAAGTGGGATTTTCAGAATACCCCATGTTCACCATTTTGAATTAAACCATCATATTTTGAGCTGAAAATTATGCAAACAGATTCAAAATAGGTGTAAGGTGTTTACTTTGATGTGAGATCCACTGATGATAACAAATTTGCACAATGATCTGAGAATACTGTATATTATATGAGCAAATTGTAGAGGCGTGATTGACGGGTAACCCCACATGATCGCCATTTTGAATTAATGCATGATGGTTAATCACTAGAATTATGGAAACGAGCTAAAAATTAGCCCAATATAATATTCCATAGTTCCACCTTGAACCCTGCCACACAAAGAACTAATTTAGCATTGGTACCCATTTTTACAAACAATGCCATATATATCAAAAGTCACATTTGGCGTCCTTGGTCGGTCGTCTACATCTAAATGTAAAGATCATGACTAAATTCAAAAAGTTGCAATGAGGTGCCCTCAGAAAATTGCGTTTGTCATTGTTTTCCGTCCATTCTGTATTATATTTCTTGCCTACAAGTGAATAAAACTTCTTTAGCCTAAATAAGCATTCTTCATCGCACTGGTATTTTAAGAGAAAACTCGGTGAAAAAACATCGGTGGAAAAATGTCTTCAGACCAGATGACATCACCGTGACGTCATCATGATGGTCATCTTGATTTTTTTGAAAGCATTTTATGGTAGGTGTTGGCCAAAGTATATAGTATAGAAAGTTTCAGTCCTCTAGCCCGAGGAGTAACTAAAAGAGATAGGGAGCGAACACCCCTCCCCCCACCTACCCAAGAATGCAATTAATAGACTAAAAATACCCCGATTCTGAGTAGGGTTCAGTTGCAGGTAATATTAGCTATAGGTTATGTGTATATTTGTAACAAATCGGATTCAAATACCTCATGATAAGCCATAATTTGATAGCAATTTGGCATTCCTAAGACACACAGGACGATAGAAAATCGTTATTTTATCATCTGTGGCGGCCATCTTGGATTTTTGTGTTTCACGTGAATTCTAAAGAAAAGTCAATTAACTAAATGTTAAAATCCCTATGATAGAGTTTTGCGTTTAGCTGAAGTACACATGTACATCTACACAAGTTTGTTGCAGTTGTCAGCTGTCATTGGATGATTATGAAACTTGGTACACATGTTTCTTATGATTAGAGGATGTACCTGTCCTATTTTTGAGAAGAAATATTAATTTTTCTCGAAATGATGGCAAATGAATGTGTTTTCAGTTTAGGTGAAATGTACATGTAGGCCTCTATATGTATACATGTACATGGTAAGTTTGCTGCAGTTGTCAGCTCTCATTGGATGATTACAAAACTTGGTACACATGTTTTTTATGATTAGAGAATGTACCTGTGCTAGTTTTGAGATGAAATATTAATATTTCTACAAATTATGGCAAATGATAGAATTCTGCATTTAGCTGAAGTGCACATGTACATCTGTACACCACAGTTTGCTGCAGTTGTCAGCTCTCATTGGGTGATTACAAAACTTGGTACACATGTTTCTTATGATTAGAAGATGTACCTGTGCTATTCAGGAGATGAAATATTAATTTTTGTTCAAATTTTGAGGGTTTTGTCTAAGTAAAATGCCAATAATAATGTACATGTATATACATGGTACACCTGTACATGGAAAGTTTTCTGAAGCTGTCCGCTTTCATTGGATGAGTTTGACACTTGCTACCCAAGTTCAATGTGATTTGACGATGTGCATGTGCTATTTAAGAAATATGACATTAAATATGAATTTTTGTCCTAATTATTGCAGTTTAGACTTTGTACCTTTCCACTGATAAGGTTTTTGTTGGGCAAAAATTTACATGTAGATCTGTACATGGAAAGTTTGTTGAACCTTTTGTGGGATGATTATAATACTTGGTGGACATGTTTCATGTTTTCCTAGGTCACAGTTCTCCAGTAGTAATTCCACACGGGACTGACCTATTCAGCTGTATTCCCAAATGGCATTGGCCTATCCAGCATTAATGCCACACGTGACTGACCTATCCAGCAGTAATCCCATACGGAACTCAACTATCCAGCAGTAATCCCAGACCGAATTGATCTTATGGGACTGGCCTATCCAGCAGTAATCTCACACAGGACTGACCTATCCAGCAGTAATCCCAAATGGCACTGGCCTATCCAGCAGTAATGCCACACAGGACTGACCTATCCAGCAGTAATCCCAGATCGGACTGGCCTATCCAGCAGTAATCCCACATGGGAGTGGCCTATCCAGCAGTAATTCCATACGGGACTGGCCTATGCAGCAGTAATCTCACATGGGACTGACCTATCCAGCCATAATTCTACATGGGACTGACCTATCGCGCTGTAATCCCACACAGGTTTAGCCTATCCAGCAGTAATCCCACATGGGACTGGCCTCCCCAGCCATAATTTGACACAGGATTGCCGTATGCAGCAGTAATCCCACACTGGACTGCCTATGCAGCAGTAATCCCACATGGGACTGTCCTATCCAGCATTAATCCCACACGAGACTCATCTATCCAGCAGTAATCCAAGACAGGACTGGACTATCCAGCAGTAATCCCACTTGATACTGGACTATCCAGCAGTAATCCCACAGGGGACTGGTCTATCCATCAGTAATAACGCACGGGACTGGTCCACCCAGCAGTAATCCTACACAGGACTGGCCTATCCAGCAGTAATCTCACATGGGACTGACCTATCCAGCAGTAATCACACACTGGACTGCCCTATGCACCAGTAATCTGACGGCACTGACCTATCCATCCTACATGGGATTAACTTATATGCCAGTAATCCCACATGGGACTGATGTTATTGTCTGTACCAGATAATCTATTCCAGACATTATTGTCTTTACCACATCACATATTTCAGACGTTATTGTTTGCTCTATATGTATGCTTTCAATACTGCTGCCCCTTCAGTGGATGACCCCGCAAGGCGAGATGTTGGGGTTCTCAGAACGCTTATTGTATCCCACGCTGGACCCCAGTTGGGAGATATAGAGTCGCTTTGTTTGTGTGTCTGTGTCCGTGTGTGTGTGTGTGCGCATCATGCTTTCCCATTAACACTATAACTAGAAAACTATAATTTAATTCACTCAAAATTTTAACTGGAGGTATAATTGCGGGATAGCTTTCTTGCTATTGATTTTGAGGCTACTAGGTCAGAGGTCACTTGGGCTAGAAAATCTGCTAAAAAGGAGGGAAATATCTAGTTCAAGTTTATGAATTGGTACCAAACATTCGGTACCCAGTGCCGATGGGGCAAAGCAGAAAGTTATTTATTTTTAGGTCAAAAGGTCAAAGGTCAAGTCCACTCAAGCCAGAGAACTTTTTTGTGAAAAATGGAAAATCTCCTGTTCCATGTACAAAATCAGTTCAAAATTGGATGCCTACCTTGTATGTGGGCAGAGAATAACCCTATTTACTTTGAGTTCAAAAGGTCAGAAAAAGGTCACGGTCACCTAGGCCTGAAAATGTGAAAAAAGTGGAAAATTGTAAACGCCAGTTCAGAGATGTGGATTATGATCAAATTCCAAGAATACCACAAACTCATTGCAAGTAGCAGTAATTGATTTTGAATGATAGCTCTCGACCAAATTTGGCCAAAGAATTATTGCCATTGGCCTCGTCTGTCTGTCCACCCGTCTGTCCATATTTTGTGTGGACAAAATATTTCTTGAAAAACCATAGCCAGGCTCTCCAAATTCATACAGCAGTTGCACTCAGTGTTGGGTCAGCAGTCTATAAAATTGAGAGACCTTGACCTGAGTTAAAAGGTCAAATTCAAGTGTTTCCAATATTTTTTTAATGATATAATTACGGTATCGAAATTCATATTGCACATGTGACTGATGATGAACCTGAAGCCTACCCAAGTTGACTGACCTTGACCTATTTTACAAGGTCATTTGCTGTTTATTATGGTATATATTGAAGAATTATAACCAGGCTTTTCAAATTAATTCTATGTATGCATCTGGTGATGATACAGAACTAAGTTAAAGATGATGGACCTTGACCCATTTTTCAAGGTCAAATTCTATTTTTTTATTTTCATGTTGAGCAATGTTCAATAAGGACTAGTATTTTTTTTTTGTCTCATATGACTGGGAGAAATCTGGCAGGGGATATGTGAGCTCACGGCTCTTGTTGGAAACTCAGATTATTTGTAACTCTTGATGAATGTGTGTTGGATGTGTGGATCAATTGACTAAAATTGTGTCAAATTTCAAGGTCACTCTGACCCCAAAATCCAGAAATCATTAAAAGTCACATTTTCATATGCCTGTCGAAGACGAGGTCATGTAATGCAATGTTGCATTCTGTCTATTCATCCATTAACATTTGTTGTCCATGCGATATCTCTAGTTTCAAGTTATGGATTGGTACCAAACTTTGAGTATACCTTACTCGCATGGCAAAGAGGAACCATACATCAATTTGTCAAAGGTCAAGGTCATAGTCTCCCAAAACTGAATCAATTTTAGCTGACTATATGTATTAGGTTGGAATATTCAGAATTCTCTCCCCTTCATGTATATGGCATTTGTCCTGTGGAGTTGTCTCCCATGTTTGAAACAGCTACATTTAATTAAACTGTTGTGAAATAAAAATCATACATTTACTAATTTAACGGGGAGAGGGGTTCTTTATGAACTTCATACCTGTTTATTAACTCAAGAACAAAGGTTTACTTCATCACTTTCTTCTTCCTTCATGAAAAATTCTCTCGTCTGAAAGGAATCCATTTGCAGGAAAACTACTTTTTTTCTTGTTTGACTATTGTTGATTTCCGTGTGAGATATGTGAGCTCTCGGCTCTTGCTTCAAGGTCAACTAGTTACCAAGAGTTAAGCTCATTTTAGTTTATCATTCAAGATAAGATGTAATATATGTTACATTCTCAGAAACACAAACTTGTAGACCTTTCTCTGGATTGCTAGTTACCAATCGGAATCAAGGCTATTAAACAACCTTGAAATTTGGACCGATGTAATTCCAGATATACGGGCGTATATTGAAGCACCTTGGGCTCTTGTCTGTGATATGATGGTAACGTCATTTCCATTGTTGACATCATAGGAGTACATTGACCTCGCTATTTATATATGAATGAATCAAATGCTCCTCTTTTAAAAGAATTTCTGTGATGTTTTGGACACCGAGACTGGTTATATGTCAGAGGATTATCTCCCTTTCAATATCCACTGTCCTTTTAGATGCATTACGCAATAGATGTACGAAATTCCAGAGGGAGGTTGAGGATGTTGTACGGGACATAACAGGAGGAGAGCAGTACTACAAGAATGGGACCTATAGTCCTTACTACCATCATATTGGTGAGTCTATTATTGTCCATTTAATGATATGCTGTTCAGAATTTAAACGAGATATTATAGTTTTTAACTTCACTGCACATAAACTCTTCTATTTTCATGTTAGGTCGCTGATAATTAATGGTTCGTTTTCCGTAACCAGCCCTCATCTATATTTTGAGGTCAAATAATTAAAATCCATGAGGGATTTACATTTTCATGACTAAAACTTGCTCTTTTTCTTCATATTTGTATACAATTGGTTTGCAAGTTAATAATGAATAAATATTAAATATCGCAATCAGCATGTATGATTTCACAAGCAAGGTTCGAGAAACAAACAATTAATGAACAGTGGCCTTAAGAGGCAAGGTTACCAGAAATCTTTGCAACCAAATTGCAGTCATTGTGGCTTGGAGTAGAATTCACCCACTTGTCCACCTACACATGAGGAAGATATCATTGAAAGAACATGAAGAATAAAGTGTAAGAAAAAAAAAGAAGATATTTTCAGTTATTTTAACTGGGAGAGGGGGTCCTTCATGAACTTTATATCTGTTTATTAACTCAAGCACAAAGGTTTACTTTATCACTTTCTTCACATTTTTTTCATTCATGAACAATTTTCTCACCTGAAAGGAATCTATTTGACGGAAAATTAATATTTTTTTGTGTTCGACTATTGTCGATTTCAGTGTGGAATATTTGAGCGCTCGGCTCTTGTTTCATGGTCACCTAGTCACCAAGAGTTAACTTTTTTGTCTCGCCTTACAAAGTAAAGGGGAGATATTGTGGGGGGGGGGGGGAGAGGATGTCTTCGTCGGTGTTGGTGTCCCCGGAATAGAAATGATAAGGTGTTTGGTTTAACAAATTAAAAACCAAAATCTAGAAAAAAGTATTAAAAAAAAAAGAAAAAGATATGGGTGGATATTCCACATGGGGGTACTAGCCCTGGGGATTCCATGGGTGCTCCAATGATAAAATCCCTATGATACACACGTTTCTTATGATTAGAGGATGTACCTGTGTTATTTTTTAAATGAAATTATTAAGTAATAACAGGCGGTCGCTCGGATGTCGCTTCTATCCCATGCCCAGTGAAATTGCCGAATGGTGAAACGTACACGGCAATGTTGACCTTTGTGCTAGTAAACACGAATATATTATGACGTCTCCCTATGTAATCGAGGCCCGGTACATGAAAGAACTGTACTGAATGGAGATAATTACAAAGTTATTTCAAGCGTGATATATTATCGATATCACAGAGAAATGGTAGTCATTTTGTATAGTTCAGTTTGTTGTACATGTACGCGGTGCAAAAATAAAATTTATGCAGACTTATCTACTGATTTTTGACAAGCTCCAAAGTAGCTAATTAAAATGGACAAACTATAGTAATTGCCAATTATAAGGTTTTTTGTTAGACAAAAAAGATTTGCTGCAGTTGTCAGGTTTCATTGGATGATTATGAAACTTGGTACATATTTTTCATATGATTTGAGGATGTCCCTGTGCTATTTAGGAGATGAAATATTAATTTTTGTTCAGATTTTTAGGGTCTCGTCTTAGTAATCTGCCAATGATAATGTACATAGATGTACATTTATCAAAAGTGGAAGGCACGGGCACAGGGATTTATAAATCTCTTATCTTAAAAATGTTCCTAGAGACTAGTTTCGTATAGAGTTCAAATAGGGCCGCTATAAATTAGCTTATGCCATGCAGAATTTCATGTGATAATGATAACGTCATGGGATGAAGTTTACTCCTTACCAATAAATCACGTAAGCTCTGATTTTTGGAGTACGCTATGATAGGTCTCATTAAATGATGAGCGGAGTTTATTTTGGAGTGTTTCGTATCCCTCCTCCAGTTTACGGGCCGCTTCAACATTCCTACGGCTATATTGGTGAACGAAGGGAATAAACTCTTTGTTGGCAACTTTACCTGGGTCTATGTTCATACCAAAGGGTTGCTGTGTTTGAAGTGTTTTGATCCAAAAGGATTCACACAGTGCGTGGTGATTGTCAGTTTCTTCCTGTGTTGGAAATGTTGGAATTCTTTCTATTGGCATAATTTGAAAATGATACTGAACTGAATGTTCCGGTAGATTAAAATGCTCATTGACCGGGCCTTCATTGTCTAATCTGATGGCACGATATCGAAGTTTATTCTTAGTTTCGCCCACGCCCCGACGAAAAGTGACCATGGTCAACCATGAAATACCATGGTTAACCATGGTAGTTCAGGGTCCCATGAACATGGTCGACCATGGTTGACCATGGTCAACCATGTTTTGTTAAATGGCACCACGGACAAACGGACATGGTCGTCAACCATGGTCAACCATGTCCGCGAACCATGGTCAACCATGGTCAACCATGTCCGCGGACCATGGTCAACCACGGTCAACCATGTCCGCAAACCATGGTCAACCATGTCCGCGAACCATGGTCAACCATGGTCAACCATGTCCGCGAACCATGGTCAACCATGGTCAACCATGTCCTCAACCATGGTCAACCATGTCCAAAACGTGTTGAAAAACATGGTCTAACATGGTAAACCATCGTCTACCATGATAAACCATGGTGAACCAAGAAGTGCAATTAAAACTGCTTTGACGGACATTTTTGATCCACATCATCTCTGCATACACCTATGCGAGTAAAATACAAGCTATTGTCAAGCTTCCTCTGCTGCAGACTTAAAAAAAACGAAGGAACACCGACCTTAAACTTGGACTGGTTGTTTATTTCCAGTGGTTTCCACACCAAGGGATGGCAATCGAAGCAATCAATCGCAATCAAATCTCACTCCAATCTAAATCACAGTTGCAGACACACTACACATTCAGGAAAATCATGATAAATAATACATGTAAAAAGTACATTAATTTGGCACATAATAAAAAGTTGTTCATTCAGGAGTTGTAGGTTAAATTGCAGCCCTTGCCATACAGGGGGGAGGGGGGTGGTGGTTGTAAAGGGAAATAAATTTATATTTTGATGACCTGAAAACGTGGAACTATCTCCCTTTACAACTTGAACCCCTCCCCCCCCCCCTTTTTATCTAACATGGCAAAGGCAGTAATTTACATAAATGAAGTGTGACCTATACAGGCCTCGAAATTTGGCGCGAACGAAACGATCGTTCGCGTGTCGGTTACGCAAATCAGAAACGGCCAGAACGAAAAATCGGTTACGTGAATGCGCTTCTTGGACATATGTTCTGGTACCAAAAGTCCCAACCTCTTCCCTGTCTGTCTATTGTGCAAACTTTAACCACATGACGTGTGTCTTTCAGCATGTTTTAAAAGCGAAACTAAGTCACAAACTCGGCCCTGTCTGTATTGAATTTGTAGACAACCCGTTTGAACCACGTGGCAGGTGTCTGTCTGTCAGCTTGCACAGACTGTTTTGTCTATCCTGGGTTCAGGGCCAGCATACTAGTATGTGATAAACCAATAGCGGCCAGGAAACAGCTTTATCAAACTTGTACGAGTTGGAAGGGTTACCCGCAAGCCTCCACGCTCCAAGGTTGTTGCTCCGTGAGGCGCTCTTCACAGAGCTAGCAGCAGACATGGCAGAGGTGGCATGCGGAGCTCCTCGTGGAGGAATTATCTCGGAGCGCGGAGCTTGCGGTTAACACTCGTTGTCACTTCCGCCATCTCTAAATTTGCAGGCGGCGTGTTCAACTTCTCTTTTCAATTAGGATTTCAATGGAATCACAAGGAAATGGCGAATGAATTATACAGCCAGAATCACAATAGCCAACCATGAATGGTGGAAGCGATTTACGTGTGCAATCCCATTCCCGTATGTTAACTCATTTGTCTGTTCAGTCGCTGCCCACGTGCTGTGGACAGTCTTTTTTTTCACTCGTTGACGGTACACTGTTGTAATGGGTAATTACGTAACCGTTTTGCGAAACCAATTGGTTACGTAAAAATTAACATCGTAACCGAACAATAGGTTACGCAAGCCAAATTTACCGTAACCGATTTTTCGGTTACGTCAATGAACCAATTTTCGAGGCCTGCTATACTAGCATAATAAACTTACATAATGACTATAAACACCGTCATCCTCACTTTCATGCTCTAGCTTTTTTTATAGATTTCTGTACAGAGTGTACTTTCTCCGTGATGTCCTTGTTTGTGATTTCTGGGAAATTTTTTTTCATCACAGAAATCATGACCCCAAATAACCTTGAGTCAAACTGAGGCTTTGCAAGGGTTTTAGAATTTGAAGCCTTTCCAGAAACACTGTGTGACAATATATACTCCGCTGGAAAGAGTTTCGGAAGCAGTAATTTAATTGCATCATACACTTTATCCACGTGAGCAATGCAATCCTCGAGGGCAGACATGGCACATCCATTGTACAGGCCCTCGGCTGCCTGCGGCATAGGGGACGGCTCCTGTCTTGCTTGCTCTTGCAGGGGCACCGGAAGTGTAGAAGAGCTCGGGAGAGCTTCACTGCATCTTACTGACGAAGGTGGTTGTGGTGATGTCGGTTGACAATCTGAGTCTCGCTTCTGTTGCAGATCCCTCACCTTTCTTTTCAATCGGTGAACCTCCTCTTTCAGTTCTTTGAACTCTTTGTGAGTAACAAACCTGAAAGACACAACATAACAGCAAAATAAGCAAAAACGTTTCTTGTAAGTGCATATGAAATAATGTATCCATTCAACAAGAGGAAATAACTCCCCATCATACAGTTCAAGACAACAGTAAATTCTTCACAAAACATACAAAAAAATTGGCAGAAAAGGACTGGAACTTAAGGCCTAAAAAAAAAACCTGTGCAGGGGGGGGCTCCCAGTGCCTTCCAGTGAAAAAATAGGGCTAAAATTTTTAAAAAGTAGGGCAAAAATAGGGAAACTTGCTAAAAACATAGGGATTTTTCGGAAAATATAGGGATCAAAATTGTAATGATTATTTAAAAAAGCATGGCCTCCATCCTCCACTTTCATTAGAGAATGACATCCTGGAGACGAGTAATACATGTATATGTAAGAGGGGAGAAAAGACTCCAGGATATATACTATTAAGTGGTTTCTATGGCAGCCGAGAGATAAGGAATATTGTCCCTCAGATTAAACAACTCCATAGAGACAAATCCCTCGAGTCCTCTGGTTCATCACTGGGACAATATCACCTTTTTTAAAAAAAAATAGGGAAAAATAGGGCAGAATTGCTGAAAATATAGGGAATATAGGGCAAATTAAAATAATATAGGGAAAAGCAGGGGAAGCTGAAAAAAATAGGGAAATATAGGAAAAATAGGGACGCTGGGAGCCCTGCCTGTGTTTCCGGTAACATGCATCAGAAAATTAGGGTAGGTAGGTAGGGATTTTTTTTTTTTTGTAATTTTTTTTATATGGGTTTCAATGGGAAGATGCGCATTCCCGCGTTGATACAGAAGATGCTATAAACTGAACTACAGACAAAAAATAAACTTAATTTCTTTCAGCTCGGAAAATTGAACTTTGGACTGATATATGAGAAGGAACTCAAGATAAAATAATTTGTAAAAGTCAGATGGTGACATAGAAATTCTTTGGATGATGACTTCAGGAAGTACATTCTTCGATGGACGACGGCTGATTCAAGGAAAGATATTCTTTGATGGATGACGGCTGATTCAAGGAAGGATATTCTTTAATGGACGACGGCCAATTCAAGGAAGGAAATTTTGATTTGTGGATTTTACTAGCGGACCCCCGCCGACAGGTCTGGAATGTCTATCCAGGGTCCACTTTCCGACTTGGCACACCGAATCGATGACTATGGATCAGGTGGATCGTGCAGCACTTTCATAATTTCTTCGAAAGAATCAAGACACTTTTACGTTTATAAAGCGCCGCACTTCTCTATTTCTGCCACAGCGATCGATAATAGCGCAAATTAATGCCATTTCTCGAGTAAACTTCAACCCAGCTGTCAGAGTTTGCCTTGCTTCAAGTTCCAACCAGCTGACGTGGGCGGAAGTTGACAAGACACATGACAACGATGTAGTCGGAAACTGCCGGAAAGTGCCGAAGCGGTCAGTTCGCCCGACGAAAGCTTTTGAGAGACGTGAGAGACACAGAGGAAAAAATAATCATACAAAAATAATCAGGGTCGGCAGGAAATTTAGGGTTGGTCGGGTTGCCGGAAACACAGGTTGTTTTTTTTTAGGCCTAAGGTTACTGTTGCCGATGAAGGCTTCAAAATGTCCAAAAAAATGTTTTCTTCTTTTATTAAAGTGCACAGTCAAATCTA
This sequence comes from Hanleya hanleyi, assembly GCA_036873755.1. Classification (NCBI taxonomy): domain Eukaryota; kingdom Metazoa; phylum Mollusca; class Polyplacophora; order Lepidopleurida; family Hanleyidae; genus Hanleya; species Hanleya hanleyi. The sequence continues at coordinate 76,981 of JAVTVY010041060.1, forward strand.
TAAGTTGGAAGAAGAAAAATCATTAAAATTTGTGTTTCTGTAGCGAAAATTTGACTTTTATAACTCAAAAGTCATTCACTGTGCCCGTTTTCTCCGTTTAGTTTTTCACCGCTATGTCCATTTTCTCTTTCTAATTTCTCTCTTATTATTGGACATAGAAAAGTGAAATTTGGGCACAATATTCCACATATGCAGACCTTCAAAACATTGCCACAATTTTTTTAAATTCGGATCTGTTCTTCAGTTATTAGGGCATAACTAAAAAACTGTGGCAAGGTTTTTTTAATCAAATAGTAAATTTTATTATTAAAAAAAAATAAAGTTTGTCTGATGAAAACTGTAGGAGTTATTAGCGCGTCTTTTCGAAGACCATAATATCGAAACGATGTCTTAGATCGTGACATAAATCACTTGGGACAACAACAAAACAGAAATTTATCCGAAAAAATTATTTCCCTGAATAAAGAGCTATAGTTTGTATGCATGGAAAAGATTCATTGTAGCTTAATTAAGCAGCACTGTGATGCGTGCGCAAAAGTAAATGGGACCGGCAACAATAACCTTAACTGCCTTATTCGGTATGTGTTTGGTTGGTGGGTCTGCTGGTCTGCGTGACTGCTTGCTGCACTGATGGCTCTTCAGTGCTCATCCCAGCAGTGGGTTCAAGTCCTGCGGGCTGCAAAGAAGTCCGGACTTTCTGCAGTACAGTTGCTGCCAGGTCCTTTTGCGCTGTAACAGCTGGGGCTGTGGCCTTGGTTTTCCTGGAGTTTACTGGTGGCCAGGTGGATAAACAATAGACTTGTTATTTTTGTATGTATGCATCACAGAATAATTACAAGAACAGCCAATAACACTGATGCATAAAATGCTAAGGGACCGTTCAAATTTTTTGACCCTTTCCCCCCCCGTATGCAAAATTTAACCTGGCCAGGGGTTTTTCTAGACAGTTTTTCATCGTGGTATTCCCGATGAAAACGAATTTGAATTGAGTTTTTGCGATTTTTTCAAAATTGAGTTTTGGGCTAGAAATTCAGTTTTCTGGGTTTTTTGGGGAAGTGCGGGCCATAGGCTCGGAAAAAATTGAGTTTTTTTCATAAAAGATTGAGTTTATGTAAGACCGGGCCGAACAAAAATGCCCCGATCACGGGAAAGTTATCGGAACCGAAAGTTCACAACACAAGGTTGTTGTTGTTGTTCGTGTCACCTTCGTCTCTATGCTAATAAATGTCCGTAGGAGAGCCACTCTTCATGTCATCTCTGCCACTTCCCAGTTTTTTCGTATGTTTGTTTAGCCACAGACACCGCGTCTCGTCTGGGATATCCAGTGAAAATGAAACCCACTCAAGAAGCTTTCGCGGAGATTATTTTTCTTGACGTTGACTGCAGCGCCCCTTCAATGTCGTAATATCATACGATACGTTTTACGTTATTAAATCTTATGACAAGGGAGGCAATTCAGCGCCATTTTCTTCAGCTCAACACGTGGGACACGCTTGACAGTCGTAAGCGAGAAAACCTCAACAAGAACACAAACTACAAAAAATATATTTGTCATACTTTTCAACTTCTTTGATCTGATGGAATTTTGTTTGAACGCGTATAATACCTGCTTCACGTCGAAGTGAAGTGCCTCGCCCTGTGTTTTGTGGTGGAAAACAAGCAACATGCAACCTCTGCCCTGGCCTTGTTGTTACGGTAAATTGAGAAGTTTTCGTTTAAGACTCCAAAACTAACGAATAAATTATTGTAATACACGAATGCTTGAGAGCAACTTCTGTTAAAATCGTTCATCATGCTTTTATTTCTGCCGCGAAATTAACGCATTATTGCTCCTGTGACAGTCACCTGTTGTTCTGCCATAATGAAGGCAAATAATCAGTTTGGAAGTACTGACAAATAAACACAACGGCATATTGGAAGGTGCGAATAAATGTTATAAATTCAATGCACTTACAATGGAAAATAAACTCTTGGTTCTGTGATGTGTCAGTTCAATTCATGTTACAAAATTCGCAGGGCTAAAATCAAAAGGGGGGGGGGGCTGAGGGGAGATCATGAGATGTATGTGATCGCAGTGCTCCATCACCATTCAACGGAGGTCGTTCAATGAAAACAATGACCTTGGCTTAGGGGTAAAATAATAAAGAATAAAAATAAAACAAGAGCAAGTATCATTTTTTCGATGAAAAAGGCAAAAAAATTGAGTTTTATCATTTTTTTGATGAAAAAGGCAAAAAAATTGAGTTTCATCAATTTTTAGATGAAAAAGTAGAAAAATTGAGTTTAGTGACATTAATATGATAAAATTGAGTTTTACAATATTTGAAATTGAGTAGATGAAAAATTTTTGTCTAAAAAAACCCCTGCCTGGCGTACATGTACATAGGGAGGAAATCCTAACTTTTAGACCCCCTCTTCCCTCGATGCGTACGTAATACTTGAATGGCCCCTAAAGTGGAAGTAAATCTGTCCAAGATCTAATTCCACACATACACAGAATAATGTGTGATACAAAAACTTGAGTTACTCTACACACAACACTGATTCAGTTGAGCTTCAATGTCCTGTCATTTGTATTTCATATCTTGTGACTCACTTGGGAGTCCAGTTTTCCTAACAAAGTTGTCTTGGATCAATTATTTTGTTTAATGGCAATAGCAGCTGTCCGGTGGAGTAACATATCTGTATTTAACAGAGATTAAAGATGGTTTGCAAACACTGATTGTCCTTTCATCTCCAGTCCAGAGATCAAGTCTTTTCTGCATACTGCAGAGAAGCATTAAGGAGATCAGTATTATGTAATACTATCTAGACTGTAAGCTTCCCATGAAGTTGAACACTCCCTGTAGTGATTGGGTGAGAATAGTTTTGGTTAATCTGGAACACACAGGTCATTCATTAGTTATATTACACATACTTTTTGTCTCTGGAGCTCACAGCACTGTTTGGGTTTGATAGTATGCAGGGCTCGTTTTTCGTCAAATTTAACCAGAATCCAAATGGATTCCCGTAATTTAGTCACACGGGAATCCACGGGAATCCAATTTTATCGTCGTGGATTACAAGAATGCCAATAATGTGAGTGAGCTGATAAACATGTTGAATTATATCAATACTCGGAGTTTTATTTCAATTTGACAACCTGAAGAAATGTCAATAAAATGCTTGAACAATATATAGTAAACTTCTAACTTTCAGCTCGTGACTTTCGGAATTATTGAAGACGAACAGACAGACTTTATACGTGGTCATTAAAATTTAGAACCAGCATGGAGTCCGGAAAATGTGTGTGGAAATTTCACATGAATTGTAATTACTTCACTGTAAATGCAATAAAAGGCGAATTCATATCAACACATGGGAAGAGATCTTGTGATTATTTCGATTGATATGAACACTGACGGCATCAGTAATGAAATGGCATGAAATGGTTTTTTTAGTCCACCTGACTGTTACATGTGACAGGTAAGGTTTTTTTCTACCTGTCACACCCAAAACTTAATTGTACACTAAATTTTGTCAAAATTTCTATATATGCAGATATGCGATTTATGTTTAAACGATGGCGTTTGATAAGAAAACTATCCATTGTTGTCCTGAGGATTTTAATTTTATGCCCAGCCGCAAACTTTCTTGAGTTTCAACATGTTTTTATTACCTCCTGTAGTAAGAAGACAGAATGACAAATAATTAATTAATTTTGATAATTGCTAGGCAAATGATATATAATTACTTTCACTGGTCAAATGATAAATAATTAAACCTATTAAAAAAAAAACACAATCTAGCATTCCCCAGTAGCCTATCATTCATTTTCATTTCCAATTTGTTTTTGGAAATGTCACATTATCAGGCACGATGACGGAAGCCCCGATATGTATAAAGTTATTAGCATTTTATGTTCACGGAATATGATCAGTGAACGTACGGTGATTGAGAAGCACGACACAAACAACCTCATGTTGTCTGGTTACAGTGCCGCCCCTGTCAGGCTATTAGAAAATATTCTCTAGATCAGCTTCACGTTTATAATGTTTGTAAAAAAACTAAATGATATGGTAACGATGGAATTCTTTGGCAGTAGACAGAATGGAATTTGTTTCAGTAAACCTTGCACATTTTCCTTCGTCCGCTTTTCTGTCGCAATGCGTACAGTTGACAGTCATCCATCGTTAACCTTCTTTTACTCGTTTGTCTAACATCTGTTCACCGTGACCATTGATCTGAAGAATATCCGTGACTTGAAATATACCTCGGCGACTGGCGATCTCCAATGGTCTCTCCAGCGGTGAAAGCAAATGTGGAGCGTTGAGGTCTAATCGAACGTCGACGCTTGCCGAAGCATAACGAGGCTAAATTTATTTTTAGCTCTAAAGCAGGGCATGCTCTCATCAAAGGTTTTGACATCGGTTAACAACAACAACAAGTTTTTCTCGCTTCGGGTGTTAGTAAAGATCATCGCCTAGGTAGCATTTTTTCCTACCTAGTTTTTTTCCCTTCCTAGTTTTGGACTTCCTGTTTCGCTGATCGTCATTTTCAAGAGGATTAAAAGTATACAATTATTTTTAATTTGAATTTTATGTTACGGGAATCCACTTGGATTCGCGTGCGGCGAATTTACGGGAATAATAAGAGAATCGGATTCCCGGATTCCCGTCGAAAAACGAGCCCTGGTATGTATCAGTGATTAAACTGAAGTCTTTGAAAGTCGGTCAGTCCAGTTCTGAGCCTCAGATTTTTTTAACGACACATTTCTTCTAAGAAAGACATTATTCCTATTATTTCCTGCATGTATGATAAAATGTTTACAGCCGGGGTTGTCCCCCACCCAAAACATTATTGTATAATAAATGATTTGCAACAAATGTGTTGTTTATAAATTGTACTATGTACCACTGCACAGAAATAGACACAGCCAGGGATAGAGTGAACTTGAGGTGGATGACTTCATTAATTATCCGACAATACTCACCAGTATCAGAATCTTGAACTGTCGGGGCTTTTTTAGGCTCCACTTTTTTCTTTTTTGCATCACTGTTGTCATCTTCAGTCTCAGCAGCTCTTTTCATCAAACTTCCAACTGAAAAGATTATAATAAAACTCAACCAATATGTAATTAAAACCCAACCCTTTATTTCTCTTTCCAGGTTTCGGATTTGGGTGCTAATGCTAATATTATTAATGAAACAGGTTCCCATTTTTTAACAAATATATCCTGCACCAGACAATACAGTAATGGGAAACTGTTGTTTTATTCTCTGCACCATTAAATGTTATGATTTATAAATGCAGTCTATAAGGGTATAGCGGTATTCCTATATTTTAGGCCTACATAATTAACTTCGAATTTACAATTTACAGGAATATAGGGATTTACATGTAGTTAACCAAGAAGTGGCTACATAGAAACGTTTCTGAAAACATTTTTCATTAATTGTGAGTGAGGGTAGGATTTAATGATGTCAATAACCATGACGGTCATATTTGTGATAACCTTTAATGTTACTATCATCAGATGGAATACATATTGTGTAATTCTTCTAGATATTAAAACATAAATACTGAATTTTAAAAGTCACTTTTAAGATGTCAATAGCAAGGAACATCAACAATCTGCTATGTTCAAGTTGGGTCATTTCATATCTGCCTAGAAACAAATCGCTTAATTACATTGAAGAGCATTCATATCATCTGGAATTCTATTCCAGGATACTATCAGAGGAAATTGTATTACATAATATGTGTAGAGGTGAAGTTACAAAGGAAAACTGGAGATTACTAATCTGTTGACAACATGAGAAGGGGAACAGTTATGCATGTGCCCTGGAAACTTGAGTAATGTTGACAAGATACAAGCTGTGATTCAAAGATGTACAGGTGTGATCTAGAGGTGAAGGGGCAGTAAAGATAAGATGTCAGGGAGACCAGTTTACCTTGATAAGGATAAGAGATGGGCATGTAAGTCCAAGGAGTACAAGAGCAGAGATTACATAATTTTATGAGATCACAAGATGCATGTACACAAGTGGTCAGGTAGATCATAGAGCTTCTCCTGTAGGCTCCATTGGTAGGAAGAGGAATACAGGAAATTTGGAGGTCACTGGCTTAAAGTGGGGAGTGGCCAGGGGCCTTACTTGAAGAAATAAATCACAAACTCGCATCAATTGACATACAATTTTATATGTTATACAAAGACAGTGGGTTACTTGATGTTTGTTGTTCAAGTTATGTATCAAAATTGTGCAAGACCTCTCTATAAATTTTATTTCTCTATAAACCCCAAACAACTATAGTTTGATATGATAGCCAGGAAACTCATGTGTGCAGTAGAATTGTTAATGAATAGTACTGACCACATTTGGTTTCCAACTGTTTGATGATGGCTGTTGGGCTCAAATCTTCACCGGTTTTCAATATCTCTTCCAACTTTGGTCCTAAAATTTTCAGATCCTCTCGAACATCTGTAAATTAATACAAAGTAATCAGCAAATTATACTGGACTACAATGAATCAACCAATAGGTACCACAATCAGAAATTCAGGTGTAAATGTTATGTTATAGACAGATTGCCAGTCAGAGGAATTTCAACAGGAATTTAAGATAGGGATTTATTTAGTTACTGGTGAACTGCTGACCTGACCTGAGCTTCGCCAAAGTCAGGCATTCATTAATAACCATCGCGTTGATCAATAACCCTGGCCTGAATAGATCTGAGAAACTTCATAGTATTCGGATATGTACGTCATAAAATTCTGAAATTCCTAAGTCAATTTCTCTAAACATGCTAAAATCTCAAATTTTAAATCCACTAAGAATCATTTTTACAGGCCATACAACAACTTTGCTCATCTAAGCCCAGGTTTAGTCAACGGTTCACTGAAATGGAACATCACAGCAATCTGGCCCTTGTTGGTCAAAATATGCAAGGACGACTCGGGTTTGAAGAAATGCTGAATTTCTTCAAACCACAGCCAACATCAAGGGAAATATAACAGAAGGCATTTAATGGAAAGAACAGTAATGAATTTAGATAACAGGCAACTAGTGGCGTGTTGCTGTTACGGTAATTTGTTGTCCCCTTCAGGAAAGGTTAAATATCTTGGAAATAAATAAATCTTAGGATGCTAAAAATTCGGATATCTGTCTTGGGGTTCCTGTCTTGTGATCCAATATCTATGAAACACTGATCAATATTTTTATAAAAGGCTGGGGGCTGGTGAAAAATATTCCTGAACTTTTCCAATGTTTGGGGTTCTTTGAAAATAATGACAAGTGGTACTTATAGAATTCTGCTGAATTAAAAGTTTTTGTCAAAAATATCTTGTGTGCCGAAAATTGCGAGTTCACACGCGTGTTGCAATGAATTCGTGTTCAAGTATCAATAATTTCGCACACCATTTGCATCAACACAGCCTAGATTATACGTGTTATCAGTTTCAGCTCGTTATGATCTGTTATATTCGACATTTCCCAGCCAACAAGTAACAACAACAACGCCGAGGGCTCTGGTCCTGCCCCTTAACGTATAATTATACGCAACGTGTCCTGAGAAAAAAAAACTTACTTTAGCGGCAATAAACAAAATTATGTCCCATTGTGAAAGGTATGTAAGTAACATCCATCCAACATGGGGTAACTTTAGGGATCATATGGTCGGCAAAATCGTTAAATATCACCACGGGACCAGTTTTCGACACAAGCAAATTATGCCCACACACAGGACAGCAGGGTTCCCATTAAGTATTTGATTATGTGGCCAGACTGAAAAGTAGGAGGCTTAAATTCCTACATGAAATTTCAGATTTCGGTACTTGCTAATGTTAAATTATGTTAAATTGACCAAAGTAGGAGGCTCAAAATGGCAAGTAGACAGGTAATTAAGCCTCCAGCCTCCTACTAATGAGAACCCTGGATGCAGGGGCACGTGTTTGGACCAGTAATTTTCCCACGCCCTTACGCGGCGTGTGGGGGGGGAGAGAGAGTTGGCAAATGTGTATAATCATCATTTCGTGTGACACGAATAATGTGGAATAATATTTTTCAAGCTGTCCTTGAGGAAAAGTATCAACCAAAAGATAACGGGACACGGTCAAATCATGCTCTCATTATAAATCGTTTGAGATGGACTTACTTGAAATATGTAAAATGATTCCTGGATACACTTGTCCCGAAAATTTCGCCATCACCTTGTCGCCAGCGGCATACACCTCCCCATAATTCTTCTTTGGGTCAACGATTGTGTTGACGGACTGAACAGACCACGTTTTTTCCTCGTACCACAAAAGCAACGCGAAAGCAGCCATCCTCTGTCTTGAAATTCCTGGTGTGACTGACCAGTGCGACTTTGGTCTCTCGCACGTTATCGCTTTGCGCGCCAAATGTTGGCGCCAACAAACATTTACGACCGAGCTCAGATAACGGGTCCTGCTAATTACCATCCGTGACCGACCGTGAGAGCCCGCATGGTGAATTTTGCTGACGTTGGGTCACGTTGTTAGATTATGTAAAAGCTTCGTTAGCATATATTTGTGCAAGGTATGCCAGAAAATTTCGGAGGAGTCAAACGGAGATGACTGCTCCCCATGACAAAAGAATGCTTATCAAAGAGTAAGGTACGGCCGTAACGTACCGTAAGTCCCAGCTCACACGTCGACCCCCTACGGGCCGTACCGTACTCCGTCATTATAGTTACCAAGAAAGTGTCATCCTGAACTAATTGGATTAATTATAGTTTCGGTTACACGTTCGGCTTGATCGCAAATATCAGCCAAACTCAGACAGGATTTGCTTGCCAATGGAAGATGATTAGGCTAGTCGATGCTCAGTATAATTACATAAATTCGTGCCAGGGAACCAACACAGTTCTTTTCCGTGGAATAACAGCAGTGTGTAACATAATTCCTATCCGTGACGTTTCGGTCTAAATATCAGCTGGTGATTTTCGCATACCAGTAAAACTAAGCACATCATCCTAAACTTTTTTTGTATATTTTTCTAGCAAACTTTCAGTTTCAATAAAATTCATCCAAAACTGAATAAATTTGTCAACGCTGCAACGTTGAGAAGACATCATGGTGGCCAGACAATAACCTGGGTGGTATTGACAAATTTCTTTAGTTTTGGATACTTATAATAGTTAGTTTTGGATATACTTAGATTATAATACGCGGTATAATCTGTTAGTTTTCACGCCCCTGTTACGGTAGCACTTTTTAGACAGAGCCCCCGCATTTAAAGCTAAATTTCACTATTGGAGGGAGCAGACATTCGGGCACTTTAGCATTAGCATGAAACATTAGCATTAAGTTCAATGGTGTAATGTCAGAAAACTGTCGATAGTTCAAAAACAGTCCAAGATAAAATCATGAAATTAGAGCATGGTTTGACAAGTTTTACATGGATCGTTTTGAAATACTAAATCGTAAAACCACATCAGGCTCGGTTTGTTTCTCTTATTTTTATGGTGTGATTTCTTACAATTTCCTGTGTAATGCTCTGTTGAGAATCACCTCGACCTCCCCGCATTTGATTGGCGACTATACGCTGTCGAAATTTCAACGGCGCAATCAAAATCAGTGGAATTATTATGTTGCATTCCCAAAGCGACAGGCATGGGAGCACTCTTTCTCGCAGTTGGGAGTCACGCGAGACGAGAATGATTATGTTGAACACGGTATGAAAAATTATAACCCATTAGCTGTTCCAAGCAGGGCTGGTAACTCTGTTCTTGTACGGGTTTCGGACCGGACAGAATTATAATTTATCGGACACATATTTCGCGCGCACGTGTTGCGCTCGTGAAGACAAGGTAAGAATATCTCAGGAGAAAGGGGAAACCATTTCTGATTGCCTCTGCGAAATAGTCCGGTACCGACACAAGTCTGAAAATAAAGTTCAACATTTTCGTTCCCCGCAAAAATCGGAATTTCTCGTGTTGTGACGGGGATGCAATCCGATCTTCTCTAGGGTACCACACCGTGAATTATATGAATGTACAACTTGGATAATTCTCATTTTATCTTTCACGCGAGAGCACCAACTAGCGATCATCACAGATTGAAGAGTAAATACATTGTACTTCAACCCGTTGTTTGCAATGGGTGTCCGATAAACTTCCAAGGAGAAAACATCACTGAAAAAATCGAACGGTGACGACAGCATTTATTCTGTCAATTTTCGTTTCATTCACTAGTCCAATCTTGGCCGGCTCGTTTCCTCTCCGTCCATCTCCGGCGGTTGGCCGACTATTGAGCAAATCCCCGGCCGATTCGGATGGGAAGATTCTTATGCCATTTTATGCCTTTCTGTCAGATTTTAGGCGGGATTTCGGCCGATCGTGGCTACACAAATATCTTATGAACTTCTGGAAATACACAGCTATTTGAATTTGTGCCAAATAAACAAGAATCTTACCTCAAAACGACAACTGCAACGGTAGATTCGAAGACCAAATTCGTGTTGGCGCGCGCACGTTTGTTCAAAAGTTATTCGCGGTTTGAGGCAAGATTTGTGTTCATTCGGCACAAATTAACAAAGCTGTGTGTTCTAATATGTTCGTAAGATATATCTCTTGCCTCGATCAGCCGAAATCCCGGCTAAAATGCGATAGAATGGCCTTTGAAATCATTTGATCTTCCCATCCGAATCGGCCGGGGATTTGCTCAATAGTCGGAGTTGGACGGAGAGGAAACGAGCCGGCCAAGATTGGACTATTCATCCACATGATTGAGAAAAATCTTCGAATATGCACAATAGAAGATAGGATGACCGTATGATATATTTCCGATATTTCCTAGAGTAATTGTGGAAAGTACGGTAGCTCCCATATCAAGGTCTGCAGTCTACACACACGCTGACACGGGAAAAATTTGCATGGCCGGGCACCGTCGGCCACAGGCGGTAATTAGCAGGACGAAAGACACGTCACCGGAAGTTGAGGAACCTTACCGCCAGCATCCGTCCGACTGTGCAGATAAGTTACAATTTGCGACTGTTCTTCGTGTGATTTGATTAGTCTTTGTCGAAGAACCATAACAACATCAAAAGATATTGTTTTATAAGTTTTCACAAACGTTATTATTAATAACGTGGCTTGACGGAAGACTTATTTACCCACGACGACGTATGAACTTTTAGACAACCAAGGTCCGCCCGTGAATAGCTTGGAAAGTCGGCGACACTGGACTGGAGATCACACGGACGGAGTCTTTCCTTGGACGAGGTAATGTGATTTAAATAGATTTATGCCCTCACGTAACTCACGAGCCTGGCCGAGATGGGTACTATATGCTGAAGGGTCGGGACTTCATCAAATTAACAGAAGTAATTAGACCACTTAGCCGGTGATTTCTTGTTTATGTTTTCATCCGGCGGTGCTCAGTAATGACTTAGCTTGTACTAAAGGCAAGATGTGCACTTGGTATTTCTTTAATGAAATGTAAATATTTGTCAATTTTATTACGTTTTTGACTTTCACCATCAGATGATCAGTGACAACACACCTGAAGCATTGGCACTCAATACTAAACTAATCCCAGAGTTTTGAGTGGATCTTCCTGAAACTTTGCAGACTTGTTAAGCACGTGTATTGTCCACTTGATATTTCTAAGACGAAATATGAACTTTTGTCGTATTTGTGACGTTTTTGACTGTATTTTTCGTCATCAATGAGCATCATTGACAATACTAGTAGAATGGCACTCAATAATCATCTAGTCTGACAAGTCCTAGAGTTGTATGGTTTGCTGATGAATGGACCCCCAGCAATTTGCTGATCTTCTCAATTTGCAACACATTGGCAGGCCTTATTCAATGGTAAACACATCAAAGTACAATATGATATGAATATATATGTATGTCGATAAAGATTGTTCTTAACTCTAATTTGTGCAATTTGAACTACTGTATTTTCTCACATGCATGTATCTTCGATGTTTATAGGAATCACAATGGAGTTAACTAAAGACCAGTGCTATGCAGAACGTGCAGATGGCAGTAAACACTCATTTCAGTGTACAGTTTGTGGCCGATCTCTAAGTACAAAGCAGAGAATCTTTACGCATCTCCACAAGAAACACAACATGAGTAAGTCAGAATTATATCCTATTAGCTGCCTGGTGTACTATTTGAATATGCAGCAACAGGAGACACCTCAGAAACTGTTACATGTACCAGTCATAATTAGGGGGCCAGACTGGCTTGGACCCCTATTGTTATTGCTGGATTTATATTATTATTATTCCGCCAGATTTCAACATTTTGGCCTATAAGTCGAAAACTTACCAATTAAAAGTCATGAAACTTTGCATGTGTATAGCTGGTCACAAGCCCTAAATAGACTATATGAATGTCATTTTGATTGGTCAAGTCAGATGGCATGATCTTGGATTTGCCTAACCGACTTTAGAGGCCAATTTCCCCAAACTGACCAAGCCAAAATCCTTCTAATGTTAGATGCTAGAGGCTATGTAGATGAAATTGTAGATCTTGAATTTTCCGCCGATCACGTGACGCGCCTACCATATTGGATGACCTACTTAAAACAAAAAGATCTTCTCCTCCAGTACCGCCAAACCTATCAGGCTGAAATTCGGAACACAGCATCTATGTATCAGGGGCGTCAAAATCCTATATGACGTGTTGATCCAAAATCAAAGATAGCCTCCACTGACCTTTAAAAATGGTCAAATTTTAAAATTGCTCTTTTGCATAATCTACAGCTGTGCAAAAGGGTGTATATATGATATTGAGCATGGCGAACTCGATGGTAACATTTTGGAACAGCGCCATGTGCCAATCGTCAAAAATCAAGATGGCCGCTACGATATGGTTCGATTTCAACCTTTTTGCCCAGAAGTCGAAAACTTATCGTCCAAAAGTCTTCTAACTTTGCATAATGGTAGTAGGCCATAATGGCTAGCAGGCTATATGGCTTGGCCCCTGGTGAGTTGCTGCTCACGGCTATCTTTATTATTACGGTCACCTTATATTTCTTTTAGATTAAACCCTACACAAAACATGGGTAATGAAAACTTTTTAACGAGTATTTTTGTCGGCATCAGCCCAAAGGTAACGTACCTGTAAGCTGGTCACGACCAGCTTTTAGAGCTTCTTTAGAGGGAGTAGATGCTCAACAATTACATATATAATGCAATAATTAATTTCGCTTTATTCATTTTGTACAGGTCCATTAAAGAGGGTATATCAGAGGTATGTGGAGGATCCATCAATTCCAGTCCCAAAACGCACTGCCTTGAGACATTCTGCAGAAAGGAATATGCTTTTCTGTTCCCAGCAGAGGCCTTTACCAATGCATCAAGATTTGGCGTTTGTAAACTCAGATGAGATGACGTCACCTGACCCAGACACTGAGTATGATGATGTATGTACCAGTTCTCCAATTAATGCAGAGAATGAGCAAATTGTGGACAATAACATCACGTCATGTGGACAGGAGATGTCGGAAGACCAGAACTCGGGATTTTTAGGTGCAAGGCAAACAACGGATACTGCAGATTCAGATTCAGATAGTGATGACTGTTCAAGTAATTCTTCAACTGTATCAAGTTATGACTCATCATCCGAGTTGTCAGATTCTGAAAATTCTGAGAACGAAGAGGGTACTTTCCCACTCGATGATGATACAAGTACATGTACCACTTCTCCTACTGAAATTGAACATGGAACTCGCTCAGAAAATGAACTTCAGGCATTGTGTCTCATGTCATACATCTTACGACACAATGTTTCTGGTGCTGCTTCAAAGGACATTCTTCGGCTTTTGCCAGTACTATGCCCAGGTTTAAAAACTGAAAAATTATCGTATGAAAAACTGATGCTGATTGCAGGGGAAACAAACCATACTACAGTCCATTATTGCTCAGTATGCAATGGCAGATTTCCAGAGAATCCAGAACATTTTGTATGCAGCACAAATGGATGCAATGGATATCGCTACAAGGGACCCTTATCGGCCCAGACAAAATCAGGCCGTCAACCAACAAGTTGTTTTGTACTGGCCGATGTTCAAAAACAACTGAAATACATTTTGCAGAGGGAAGGTATATGGGAAAGTGTACAAAGTACGAAAAGGAGAATAAAAGGGGATAATCTAGCTGAGAATTTAACTGACATTGTTGATGGACAGTACTATCGCACTCTATGTCAGCCTGGTGGGTTCCTACACCTCTCCAATAATATAAGTGCTGTGTTTAACACAGATGGTATCCCGCTTTATAACTCATCCAATGTAAAGCTATGGCCAATATTTTTGGCAGTAAATGAGCTGCCAGCAGCCAGCAGGTTTGCTAGAGAAAACATGGTTCTTGCAGCAATATGGCAGGGAAAAGGTAATCCACCTTTTTCACAATACTTGTGTGCGTTCGGAGAGGACATGCACAAGCTACACGAGGAAGGATTTCTTGTAAGTCCACCAACTGTTGGAGCATCACTGACTGTCAAGCTTGGTGTGTTCCTTGCAACAATGGATCTTCAAGCTAAGGGATATGTACTGAACATGACCATGCATAATGGTGAGTTTGGTTGCTGCACATGCGAAGAAGCTGGTGAAAGTGTAAAGCAAGGGAAAGGATACGCCCGGCATTATCCCTACAGACCTCAGCAAAGACCTACTCTTCGTGATTGAAATGATGTTAAATACGTGAAAGGATCAACTGCTACACGAGCAAATAGACTGAAAGGAATCTGTGGAATGTCTGGTTTGGCTGTTATGCCTTGGTTGGATGTTGTTCTTGGTGTAGTACCAGATTACATGCATGGAGTGTTACTTGGTGTTACGAAGACACTCTTGTATAAATTTTTCTCCCCAACAAATAGCACCAAACCATATTTTGTGGGAAAGAACCTGAAAAAAATATCAAAGAGGCTGCAGAGCATTTGTCCACCCGATTATATTGAGCGTATGCCACGTGATTTGGAGAAGCATTACAACCATTTTAAGGCCACAGAGCTCCAATCCTGGCTGTTATTCTATGCCATACCATGTTTGAATGGCTACCTTGAAGATGTCTACATGGTCCATTTGTCACTCCTCAGTGAAGGCATTCATTTGCTACTTGGAGACAGCATCTCTGAAGAAGAGTTACAAAGAGCTGAGTTACTTCTTGACTCGTTCTATGAGCAATTTGCAGCACTGTATGGGCAAGGAAGCTGTGGATTGAATGTCCATAACATTGGGGCACACCTAGTGTTTTATGTGCGTATGTGGGGCCCCCTGTGGGCTTGGAGCTGTTTTGCCTTTGAAGATTGGAACGCTGCACTTCTGCAGTCAGTACATGGGACTGGAGATGTAACAAGGCAGTGTTTGCGTGTTAGAGAGATTCAGCTTAAGTTAAGCAGCATTGACTTGAATGGTGTTGCACACAGGGATGCTCAAATATATCTGAGCAGCATGAAACAGCATGGTAAAGCATGGTCGGTGTCCAAAAACAAGGAAAAGGTAACTGTTGCTGGAGCCTTACTAGATTTTGTGAACTTAACTGGCGATGTTGTTCAAATGATGATGCAAGAGACTGGCACACAGGACAGAAAATGCATGAAAAAAGCTTTGCGAGTGAAATTGAATGATCAGAAACTGTATTCCGAAGAGTATAAACGCATGAAGAAACGGGTTTGTTACATGGTCAAGTGCAGAAACGGTGACATCAGAAAAATTACCTGTTTTCTTGTTAACACGCAAAACAACAGAATCTTTGCCTATGCCAAGAAAGTTGCAGTTCATGATGAGAGTTTCATTTGTGAAGCTGGTCCTCGGCACATAATCAGAGTGGTGGAAAGTGATGAATTGCACATTTTCCCAGTTCATGACATAGTTGAAAAAGTGTTCCTTCTGTGTATTGATGGATTATGTTACATTGCGTGCATGCCAAATATGGTTGGTCATAGTGTCTTCAAATAGAGGTGCAGATACATGTACATGTAGATCAGGTTAATTTCTGGAAACTAGCACCTACACATGTAACAGATTCAATTATTCATGAAGATGTGCTTAAACACAGTATCATTATCCGTGAGGATATGTGAGGACTTGATGAATGATCCATTGTATATATTATTTATTTTAATTTTATATTTGTATTTACACTTTGTTATGTGATCTCGGGTACAATGTACATACTGAAGCCTGGAGGTACATACATACTAATGAAGTTTTATATCGAAATGTGCACACGAATGAACTATTATGTATAAAATTAGGTTTTTGGAAGACTACAATAAATTTAACTCTTAATCACAGATCACGTTAGAGAGTTGAGCATAAAATTTACATGCACTTGGAATTGTTTAAATGGTGTGGAGACGGTTGACCATGTACTTTAACCATGGTCTACAAACCTGGACCATGGTGGGAAAAGCTTCACCATGGTCTGACTGCCTTGACCATGATCAGACAAAACTGAACCTTGTTTAACCATGGTGTGAAACTGGACTGTGTCTTAAAACCATGGTCTGGAGAATTGGACCATGGTTAACCATGGTCTGACAAATTGGACCATGGTTAACCATGGTCTGAAACTGGACCACGTCTTAAAACCATGGTCTGGCCATGTTAAACCATGGTCTGACAAATTGGACCATGGTTAACCATGGTCTGACAAATTGGACCATGGTTAACCATGGTCTGTCAAGTTGGACCATGGTTAACCATGGTCGGACTAATTGGACCATGGTTGACCATGATCTGGCAATGGTTCAAAAGGCATGACCACGGTTTGATCCATGGTTTTTGATGGTAGACCATGGTAGTTCATGGTCTACCATGTAAAACCATGGTTGACCATGGTCACTTTTCGTCGGGGTGTTTCAGGCATTTTCGGCACGTAATTAAATAAATTACATTCTCTGTATCACAGTTTAGTTGATCCTTGAGCTTGTATTCATTTTGGTCTGTTTGCTTTTGAAAGTGGAGTGTGTAGCAATTACTTCGTCCAGTTTACACTGAAGTTTTAGAAATTTTGGAGCTCTTAGCATTGCCATGATTAGGATGTTTATGTTTTATCCTTACAGGTTCTGACTCGCGAACGTCATTTATCTGGCAGTTTGTGATTTGGCGAAGTGTTTCAGGTTTAATATGCCGAAAGAACCGGGCGGAATAGCCTCTACTGCTCTAGGTTTCAATGCTCGAAGCAGGATCGCACATGAGTGGTGAAAATACTGTATATCGTTCAAATTTCTATGGAATCGAATGATTTGAGATTTGACTATGCCCTTTGGTCGGGTGAAAAGATTTGGCATGTAGCAGTTTATGGGTATCTGAGTTGGTTTAAAAAAGGCCTTGTACATGTACACCTGTACATGGAAAGTTTGCTGAAGCTGTCAGCTTTCGTTGGATGAGTTAGACACTTGCTACACTAGTTCAATGTGATACGAGGATGTGCATGTGCTATTTAAGAAATATGACATCAAATATGAATTTTTGTCCTAATTATCACAGTTTAGACTTTGTACGTTTCCATTGGGCCATTCAAAATATTATTTACGTTTACCGTAACCCGACCAACCCGAAAAAACGTAGCTGCACAAAAAAAAATTGTCCGGCATATATTTTTAAGTTTTCGCGAACCTGTAAAAATGTCTGTTTCAAGGGGAATAACTCCTCGCGCATCCCGTAAGGGCAGTTTTCTCTGTCGCTGGTGGCGCTGCTGATGAAGGCCATCAAAATGGCCGACACGGACGTTGTCGTGTCGGTGTCTGTCATTTTGAATGGGGATTTGACAATCTATATTTTTTCACCATTCAACTGTTCTGAACATGCAATTAAATGAATATTAATGGCAACTGTCTAGAAGCCACAAAGCATGTGTAATTATGATGCATAAAATCTTTAGACGGGAGCTGTACATGCAGCACAAACTGGCTGAACCCATCTGTCACAAGTTACTGAAAACATTCACGGGGAAAAACAAAAAGGCAAAAAAACAATCCCTACCTACCTACCCACCTTTTTCAAATTGCGTTACAGTAAGCACATTTGTTTTTTAGAAGGGCTTTGATAAGGTTTTTGTTGGGCAAAAATTTACGTGTATGTAGATCTGTACATGGAAAGTTTGCAGAACCTTTTGTGGGATGATTATAAAACTTGGTGGACATGTTCCATGTTTTCCTAGGTCTGACATAGGACTGACCTATCCAGCAGTAATCCGAAATGACACTGGCCTATCCAGCAGTAATGCCACATGGGACTGACCTATCCTGCAGTAATCCCAGACCGGACTGACCTATCCAGCAGTAATCCCACATGGGACTGGCCTTTTCAGAAGTAATCCCACACGGGACGCCTATCCAGCAGTAATCTCGCACGGGACTGACCTATCCAGAAGTAATCTCGCACTGGACTGACCTATCTAGAAGTAATCTCGCACTGGAATGCCCTAAGCGCAGCATTAATCCCAAACTGCACTGACCTAGCCAGCCATAATCCTACATGGGACTGACCTATCTCGCGGTAATCCCACACAGGGCTAGCCTATCCAGCAGTAATCCGACATGGGACTGGCCTCCCCAGCAGTGGACATGTTCCATGTTTTCCTAGGTCTGACATAGGACTGACCTATCCAGCAGTAATCCGAAATGGCACTGGCCTATCCAGCAGTAATGCCACATGGGACTGACCTATCCAGCAGTAATCCCAGACCGGACTGACCTATCCAGCAGTAATCTCGCATGGGACTGACCTATCCAGAAGTAATCTCGCACTGGAATGCCCTATGCGCAGCAGTAATCCCAAACAGCACTGACCTATCCAGCCATAATCCTACATGGGACTGACCTATCCCGCGGTAATCCCACACAGGGCTAGCCTATCCAGCAGTAATCCCACATGGGACTGGCCTCCCCAGCAGTAATCACACACAGGATTGCGATATGCAGCAGGAATCCCACACTGGACTGCCTGTGCAGCAGTAATCCCACACGGGACTGACGTATCCATCAGTAATCCCACATGGAACTGGATTATCCAGCAGTAATCACACAGGAGTGGTTTATCCAGCAGTAATAACACACAGGACTGGCCTATCCCACAGTAATCTCACATGGGAATGACCTATCCAGCAGTAATTCTGCACTGGTCTGCCCTTTGCAACAGTAATCCCATGGCACTGACGTATCCAGCCATAATCCTACACAGGATTGACCTATCTGGCAGTAATCCCACATGGGACATGTTATTGTCTGTACCAGATCATCTATTCCAGATGTTATTGTCTGTACCAGATCATCTATTCCAGATGTTATTATCTGTACCGGATCATCTAAGTCTGACGTTATTGTCTGTACCAGGTAATCTGTCCGATGTTCTTGTCTGTACCAGATCATCCATGTTAGACATTGTCTATACCAGATCATCTATTCCAGACATTATTGTCTGTAGCAATAACTCGAGAACTATTCAACCGATTGACTTCAATCTTGGATTATATCTTGACATTGGTGAGAGGATGGTTGGGATTGTCTTGTAGATCAATCTGATGCTGCATCTGATGGTCTACTTGACTGGATTAAGGGGGCTTCTTGAAATTGGGGCATACTAGGAACTGGCATAAGGCATTCCAAACAGAGTAGCATGGTGCGCCGTGTTGGAACTCCTAGGAACTCCATGCCATACAGTTTGGAACTCGGCAGACAAAGGATGGCTTATGCCATACCATGCAGCGGCATGGGAGGAATGGCATAACTGGAACTCTAACTCCATCCAGATCAGAACACCAAACTGGGCATGGTGTATCTCATTTGGATAACCGGCATATGCCATCCCTACCAGGGAACTCATTTCCTAATTTCAAGAAGCTCCCTAAGCCCTATTGGCAGTCCTATTGACTGAAATAACATGCAGAATAAATATAAATATGCTTTGAATATTTTCCTCATGTCTAGTACATTGTAGTAGATTTACATGCGAGTGCAATATCATGACCATAATCCAAACTACATGTATTGGGAAGAAATCGCCATAAGACTGACAAGGGCCGGGAAAATTTGGTAACATTGTCCCTTAATGTAATGTAGTACAAAACCTCAGGACTAATATCATTTACGATTTACAGACTATATCGCATTGGCTGAAAAGTGGATAATGTTCTCATTGTCAAAACTTGATTAATGAGATGGGGGTCGACATTGGGTTACCTGGTTACCTTGATTGCTGTGAGGTTTATTACAACAGAGTCACATTCTCTTGTTGTCAGTCAGAGTCTTAACCTCCTGCAGTCAGAATGGTCAGTCTTCAAGGCCCACTTCCACAGCATGCATTTTGACAGCGACAATCACATCCGAATGATAGCCGTCCTGGTATTTAATGGTGCTCAAAGCACGCATCATGATGCGCCAAATTCAGAATGACATTTCTGACGTGCCACAAATTTAGAACCAAGGCTATTTCAACATGTTTATGCTGCAACACATCACCAAGGAGTCTGCAGTGGAAATGCACCAAAAATGCTTAGATGTCATTTGCATGTTCTGATGCATTCTGTGGAAACAGCTGATAACTTAACAGCTGATGACTGACTTCTCCAGGACAAAATACCTGGTGTGCTGTAGTATTGATTCTTCATCTGGAAGCTTTATGATCAGAATTGTTAGTGAGTTAGATGCTTCAAAGAAAGCTCATGTTACAACATAGATGCCATGTTGTTCACCTAATCCATTCTGTTTTGTCACGGACATGCTGATTGGTTAATAGTCATGCACAGATAGGCTATGCCTGATTGGTTAATAGCCATGCACAGATAGGCTAGCTATGCTCTGATTGGTTAATAGCCATGCACAGATAGGCTATGCTTCAGGTTTTCCAGGGAAACCAGAGGATGTTGCACTGAACATACATGTAGTGAGGTTCCACAGTTCAGGAGTATTGCAGGATTCATTCAGGTTCTGGATTTCCTTGAATTCTGCATGAGAAAATAAATTCCAGGACCTGGAAATCCTTCAATTCTGACAATATTTGTGCTGGAAAAGTCCTCAAATTTTATTCTCCTCTCTCTCCCTAAAATATTGCCACAATTAATTAGCAGTTTGAGCAGCATGAATGAGTTTCACACTCCTCAGCCGTGTGGAATTCAACAATGCTAACCCGCAATGATCAACAACAACAACAACAACAGACTGTATGAAACATGGTAAAAGGCATTAAAAATGTCCAGGAAAATTCTGTCAAAGGTCCTGGAAAAAGGTTGTATGGACCTGGAAAAATCCTGAAATTTTGTCTTTCACAAAGGGTAGGACCCCGGTATTAAGCTAGAATGTCTTCTGTTTTTCTTGTTACAGATTATGAATGCTTGTTGAATTCCAGGGGAGACAAGCCTGTACCATATGCATTATCTGAAAAAGGACAAGCACAGGAGGCTGGTCTCCAGAGGTATGTACATTACACATCCCCTGTTGAAAGTTAGATGTAGTTCCTCTATATTTATATATGAGATTTCAAAATAACCAAGCGTTTAAATTGCGCCCATATTGCTGCATTACACACAGTGCCCAGATTAGAGAGCTAAAACACCAGGATCATGGGCATATCAAGAATGGTGGTCAAGAACATGAACATTATAGTAACTTTTTATAGAATCAATCATTTGAGACAGCACTGAACAGGTCAAAACAGGCTAGTCTTTGTATTGTGTGAAATATGAGAACCCACTGAGCCCATCAACTATCACTCTCATGCTGGTGTGTTTATAAAGACAATGAAACCTCATTCAGGAGTCCGGAGGTTCACGAGTAAAACTGATATAAGTGTAACAGGAAACGTAACAGCATATCAGACAACACCTTGAATTGGGGTTATTGGTCATGCCCAATTGTATAACCTATAACTTGGGTGGGTACAGCTAGGTTCCTGTTGCTTCGATGCATTTTGCTGAGAAGCAACAGGAACTTGATAATGTGATGTCTAGCACTGTAAATATCACTTGTCTTTATTGCACCATGTACATGTAAGTGTTCTTTCTGTGTCTTGTGTGCTTTCCTCAGTGTTTTATAGGGTGGATGAAGGGTGTTTGGTTCCATGCTGCTTCAAAGATTCTTCGAAGTAGCAGGAATGCAACTTGGCTGGGTGGTGCTTCGTTGGTTCGTCATGATATAGCTGAAATATTGTTGAAAGCGACATTAAATTCTATTCATTCACTCACTATAACCTATAACATCACATAGATTGACCATTTCATCGGTAAACTTCCAGGACAGAAACCACTGAAAAATCGCCTTGTTTTAATAATATGTAGCAAATTGACGGAGTACGTCTTGAGAAATCTATATTCGCCGCCACAAATAACCCACCACACCATGTAGCCTGGGCTTTCTGCTCAAACAAATAAAAAAATCTGCATAAATTCGCCTCCATTTTTAGCTCGCCGTATACGAAGTAGGCGAGGTATTGGGAGAGAGAGGGGGAAAGTGTTGGTGTCGGTGTCGGTGTTGGTGTCCGGTTAGACTTTTATGTTTAGGCTGGACTTAGAATAATTTTGACTTCTTATTAGGCATGAGATGCAGTGTACATTGTATACACAGTCATACATACCAAATCACATACAGTATATTCCTTTATGGTATTTACTAATAGTTTTTGACATTATTTTATTTCAGAAGTACAATATCAAAATAACTGGCGGGGGAATCCCGCAGTGCCGAACCACTGTTAGTTTTTAATTTCGTGTCGCCTTAAATGAAGGACGCCATTTCCTAAAATTTTATCAAATTCTCGTTGACCCTGAAGCTTTTGTACAACCATATCTGTGTCCACACATTTAACTTACTATATTAATTAAAAGTGAGTTTGAATCAGTTTGTGAGCTCAGTCTTTACCCGTGCACATTATTATGGAGCATTACAGTATGATTGGACACAGTTGTCATTGCGTTCTTTTATTTGCATACAAATGTGAAGGTTTACCACAGTGCAAGTGTCCCATTGCCTGTTGGAAATGATAGATTTAGTCCTACTATTGCACTGTTATTAGCTTTGTTTGTTCACATATCATCACACAAAGTTACACCAAGAACGTGCTCAAAATTGCACACCTATTGTTCCTAACTACATGTATACATGCACATGTATTCATCAGATCTATGCAATGGGATGTGTAGGCTTACTTTTGGAAAAAATGTAATCTTTATTGGTAGTTATATAATATAGTTCCTCCTTCAATCCAACCTCAATATCACTAAATATAGAAATCATATTTCTTAATAAATTTATTATTTTAAATGATGTGCGTTGCCAATGATGTGCAACCTCAAATGATGTGCCATCCTTAAGGGCTCGATCTTTTTGCGAAGCTGCATATATCTCTTATATGTGATACTAACCTATTAGGTAGGAGATGCAGTGTACATTGTAGGTTTATACTTGGTGTAAGAATTACGCACAAGACAGAGCCTACAATAGCCTGTCTGAGCTCAACAATGCGTCTAGACGTGACCCTTTTCAGCTGCACAAAAGCCTCAACAAAAGCCTCAACAATGCGTTCTTACACCGACCTGTTACATATACACAAACACGTCAAATCAACTACAATATATTCCTTTATAGTAATTACGGTACTAATAGTTTAATGACATTATTTCATTTCAGAAGTACAATATTAAATATTAACCCCTGGTGGTTTGGAATTTTGTGTCGCCTTTAATGAAGAACACCATTTCCTTCAATTTTGGTATCGAATCCCATTCCTCATCATGATTTAACCTCAAGCTTTTGCACGAACCATATTTGTCCAGGCATTTCACACCCACATCTCAGACAAAATTTCAATTGTACATGTATTCATAATGACATGTATAAGCTTACTTTTGGAAAAAAAGGTAATCTTTATTTCAAGTTTTATAATATAGTTCATGTTTCAATCCAACTTCAGCATCACTGACGAAGAAGTCAAATTTTTATTGCAATATGTATTGTCATTGCCAGTGATGTGCAACCTGAAGGGCTCGATCTTTATGTGAAGCTGCATGTTATTGAATACCCAAAAGGCGAGCTGCCGGGTTACACATAACCCTTGTTTTTTTCGAGATAAGACTACGGAGTTAACTCATCCTTTTTTTCTCTTTTTTTTTTGATAATCCGCCTGTCCATCCGTCTGTCTGTCCATCCGTCCGTCTGTCCATATCTCGTGTCCAGTCTGTATCTGGGACAGTTTTCTATCTACAGTTCTAATCTTTGATGAGTGGACAACCTACGGGGAGACGATGTGTCACGTACCAAAATGAAGGTAGAGGTCAATGGTCACTGGCCTAAAAAACAGGAAATCACTGAAGTGCTCGTGTCTGGTCTATATCTATGAACATTTTCTGTCCACAGTTGCAATTTTTTGTGAGTGGATACACTAGTTGGAGACGATGTGTCGCATACCAAAATTGAGGTCGAGATCAGAGGTCAAAGGTCACTGTTGCCTAAAATCAGGAAATCATTGATCATTGACAGTTTTCTATCTACAGTTCTAATTTTGGGTGGGTGGGTGCCCTTGGGGAGAACAATATGTTGCATACCAAATCGAAGTCAGAGGTCAAAGGTCAGTGTGACTGAAAAATCAGGAAATCTTTAAGAATTCCTAATTTTTTGTGAGTGGATTCAATAGGGGGAAATGAAGTGTCGCATACAAAAAAATAGGTCAAGGTCGAAGGTCAAAGGTCACTGTGATCCCAGAATCAGGAAATTATTAAAAATAACATTTTTTTTTATCAGTAGATAAATTAGGGGGACATGATGTGTCACCTACCAAAATGTAGGTCAAGGTCAAAGGTCAAGGTCACTGACCCCAAAATCATGAAATTGTTAAAAATCATGATTTTTTTAGGAATAACAGGGAGCCGTTTTGTCATGTACCAAAATTTAGATCCAGGTCAATATGCAAGGTCACTGTGACCCCAGAATCAAGGTCAAAGGTCAGTGTGACCTAACAGTCAGGAAATAATTAAAAGTTAGTAATTTTTTTTGTGAGTGGATTCAATAGGAGGAAATGAAGTGTCGCTTACCAACAATTAGGTCAAGTTCAAAGATCAAAGATCACTGTGACCCCAAAATTAGAAAAAATATTGAAAATAACCTTTTTTTTGTGTCGGTAGATACCTGTAGGTCAAGGCCAAACGTTGAGGTCACTGTGACCCCCAAGATCATGAAATTCTTAAAAATCTTGATTTTTATGTGTCCATTGAGGGAAGACGATGTGTCGTGTACCAAAATTATGGCAAGGTCAAAGGTCAAGGTCACTGTGACTCCAAAATCAGGAAATCATTAAAAATAACTTTTTCTGCCAGTAGATACATTAGAGAGACATGTGTTACATACCAAAATGTGGATTAAGGGTCAAGGTCACTGCGACCCCAAAATCAAGAAATAATTAAGTCACATTTTCATATGCCTGTCGAAGACGAGGTCACGTAATGCAATGTTGCGTTCTGTCCATTCATCCATTAACATTTGTTGTCCATTCAATATCTCTGGTTTCAATGACATTCTGGCGGCCGTCAGAATGGGTAATTGGCATTGGGCAGGGACGCTAGGGGGAGCTGTGTACAGTGTATAATTTTCTGGCTTAAGCTTTTCAGGTTTGTTATATCTGTATTACATAAGTGAACAATTATTTCCTTGAATTTATGAGAAGCATACAACCGCCCCTTGTAAGTGTTGAGCTTCGCATGCCTTTTTTTTTTATTTTCAATATGAATTTTTTGGAATCCGTGGTTCCCATCATGCCCTGGCTTCGGACGCCATCTTGTTTTCTCGTGCAATATAACCACCGACCTCGGTACTCCTCACTCACTTTCCGAGCAGGCGCCTTTTTATCATGTAAACAAATTCATGTAAAAATTTTATCAGCTTTTATCTCTTTTGAGAAGTCTTGTCATGTCTCGTTCTGTTGAGATTGAAACTGTGCCTCGTTTGCGCTCCAGACGAACTCGGATGGTTGATTATGCCGCCCTGCACACGGGAAGGTCGCACGACGATGCTATGGCCGATTTAGAAATGGACTTGGAAACAGAAATTTCAACGTTGAGTAAGCAATTACGTTTTGTTAATACGCGGGAGAATTCCCCAGTCGGTGTCTCAGAGAGACTTGGTGCCGTTTTAGAACATTCACCCATTATGCATGCTGGTACGAACACTCGAAGTCAAAATTCAGCGGGGTGTGAAACACCGGATTTGGATGCCCAGCTTGCAGCCGTTTCACTGCAGCGTGAACAACTTTTGAATGACCTTGCTACTGCTAAAAAACAGCGTTCTTTAAATGACTTGCAACATGAGGTAGACAATTTGAGAAAACAGTTAGCGGATTGTCGAACTGTTGAGCCGGGAATCTCTCAGAATATACGATCAGATGTTCGTGGGTTATCAGTAGGTTACCCTTCAGGAACTACAGAGCGTACTGTGCAAGATCAACGGAGAAATGAAAACATGCCTACACTGGCTGACCTACGTCGATTGAACTCGTTAGACCGGCGAACAGAGAGGTGTTTGACAACCTTTCCTGGCCATCTAGATGATGAATCGGATGATGCATTGCCTTCCAGGCGAGGTAGGGGTTTTAATCTTAAGTCGGGTAAAGATATTAAACTCACTGACCATGTAGTTCTGCCCCAACATTGGCCACATACTTTCTTGGGCTTACAATTTGTGAACAAAAGGCTTACATATGAACAGCTGTCTATCCCACAATTCATAGCGGGATATACCGCAATACTGGAATCCCTACACCCAACCAGCCTCGAGTGTAAACATCGTATAGCCCACTTAAGAACTTTAATGTATCATGCCTGTAATTATTCTTGGAGAGTGGTCCTAGATTTTCACGCGGCAGTCCTGTTGGATATTGAAAGAGGACTGCGTATATGGGGCGACTCATTTACGGACCTTGAATCCGTCATACTACATACCAAGCCTCGCGATCTGTCCCCGAAGAGAACCGGATCTAGTAGTAACCCAAGCACTACCGCACGTTCTACCACCTATTTCTGTAAAGACTTTCAAGTGGGTGTATGTTCGACAACAGAAAAGGGACATTTGGGCATGGTGGGCAAGGAACGTAGGTGGGTGAGGCATATTTGCGCAACATGTTGGCTGTCCAACAAAGCCATGCAGGAACACCCAGAGTCGGCATGTCCAAAATTACAACGACATCCTCCTAATGCGAGAAGAGGCAGCGCGCCATTACAATGACAGGATTTGAGCGAGGCGTTGCACCGTAATATTTCTAGTGACGTCTCGTCTAGTCCAGTTTATCCTGCCAGTGAAATACATAGTGTCACGGATAAGTCTGTCAGTGTTTCGTCTTGTCTTGTCTCCGATAGTGATTATGCTAATGAAAATCCAGCTTGTCCGAGCGTCAAGTATAACGTTGAAATACCAGTTACGTCATGTCCACCTGTCACGTCTGATTTGTCTTGTTTTGTCCTGGAGCCAGCCAGAACTGAGGAGTATATGCTGGCTGCACATAATAAAGTGTTCTCGTCCTGCCTATCTAACTTTCAACACTGTCGTATACCTGTCCCGTCTGCATGGAATATCCCACGCTTGCGTCTATTATTGAATGATTATTCAGACAACATGGTAGCAGAGTTTTTGTGTTACGGATTCCCCATAGGTTACTCCAGAGATCACCCACCTGTAAGTGACAATAGAACACACAAGGGTGCGCGGGACTTTCCAGCTAATGTGTCTAGCTATATTGCCACTGAGCTAGAGTATGGTGCTACATTGGGCCCCTTTGATAGTAACCCCTTAGGCACTGGCCTGGTATTGTCACCACTGAATACGGTCGATAAAGACAATGGTGCCACCCGCAGAGTTATTTTGGACCTCAGCTGGCCAATTGGCACATCCGTAAATGACGGCATTGAAAAAGATTGCTACTTAGGCGATTGCTACTTAGGCGATGTCACATCTCTGACATACCCGACTGTTGATTCACTTTTGCATTTAGTGCGCGAGAAAGGTCCCGGCTGTCTGCTGTTTAAGTGTGATCTCCGACGTGCATACCGTCAGATCCCCGTGGATCCTGGTGATTTACATTTTCTTGCATTTAAATGGCAAAGCAAACTATACATTGACAGGGTTTTTCCATTTGGTTTACGCTCGCTATTTGCTACATAGCGCGACAACGCAGTGTAAGTGTGGTGAATTATTTGGACGATTTCGGTGGAGCTGACCATCCAGAGTTGGCCAATCTGTCCTTCCAGAAACTTTGCGGTCTCCTTCGCGAAGTCGGTGCTGAGGAATCTGAACCAAAAGCCTGGGAACCTAGTACCACAATGCCTTTCTTAGGTTTAGAAATCGATACTTTGGCTGAAGAACTGCGTGTTCCACCGGATAAACTAAACGGTCTTGACCTACTTTTGAATGAGTGGTTGTCTCGCACGTCTGCAACGAAACGACAGCTGCAATCTCTTATCGGAAAACTTGTGTTTGTTGCCAAGTGTGTGCATCCTGGTCGTCTCTTTATTTCGCGCATGCTTGTCGTCTTGCGTGAACTTGGAGCAGGTAATAGTGCGCGTTTCCAGCTGACAGAGGACTTTCGTAAGGATTTGCTATGGTGGTGTGTGTTTTTGCGAACATTTAACGTTTAAGTTTGACCAGTGGTGTGAACCCGATGAAATCTTCGCCACAGATGCTTGCCTTACTGGATGTGGTGGATGGAACCCTAATGGTTTCTTTCACTCTCCGTTTCCAACTTGGATACTAGAACAGCAGCTTCCAATAGCTGTACTTGAATGTATGACAATCATGGTGGCTATTAAACTTTGGGGCCAGGAATGGTCCGGTAAACGAATAACTGTGGCGTGTGATAACTTAGCAGTGGTCATGGTCCTTAATTCAGGTCGTGTTAGGCATCAGATTATGGCTAGCTGCCTGCGAGAAATTGCATATTATGTCGCGGTGTTTGACTTCGAGTTGCGAACTGTGCACCTCACTACAAAGGAGAATCGGGTGGCAGACATTTTGTCTAGGTGGCACTTGTCACCTGAATATTGTGCTATACAGTTTTCTCAGGCCTGTAATGTATCTGTTGATAAGAAATGTTGCTTACCAGAGCATATGTTTAATTTTTCTTGTTCATGGTGAATTACAGGTGCACAGTTGCGCGCCTTAAGAACTGCCGCACGAGCCACACAGCAGGATGCCTTCGCTAGCGGTACTCATGTTAACCTCCGTACACAGTGGAAGGCTTACCTACTGTTTTGTGACTATTTTGGACAAATATCTCAACCAGCATCTGTTGACACTCTGTGTTTGTATGTACAGTTTTTGAGAGGGTCTTTTACTGCAATTTCTAGCATAAGGAATTATCTTAATGGCGTACGCCTCTGGCACCTTTTACAGGGTCTTGACTGCCCACCTCTCTCGCATATATTAGTGACCTTAACACTGCGGGGGGCTGGTAAGCAGATGTTTCGTGCTCCTGTACAGGCACGTCCGATGACACCGACTATTTTATTGAGAATTTGGCGTTGTTTAGACTTTTCAAACCCGTTTCATTGTGTTATGTACTGTCTATTTATTTTCGCCTTTTTTCTTATGGCTCGTAAATCTTCACTGATTCCCCCGTCTGTGTCTGCCTTCTCCCCTACACGATACCCATGTCTTCGGGATGTTTCCTGTTTTCCTTGGGGGGTCTCGGTCTCACTTAAATACTCTAAAACTAATCAGTTTGGGGATCGCTCTTTCAAAGTTCCTTTAGCGGCTATCCCCGACTCACCTCTTTGTCCTTCCAAAGCCTTTCGTCGCATGTTAACGGTGCGTCCTCGCCCGGACCCCTCTGAACCTCTTTTTAAAGGCTACTTAGGATGAATTGGTACCAAACTGTGAGTATACCTTACTCGCATGGCAAAGAGGAGCCACACAGTTTGAGATCAATTTGTCAAAGGTCAAGGTCACAGTCCCCCAAAACTGAATCAGGTTTAGCTGACTATGTGTCAAGTTGGAATATTCAGAGTTCTCTCCCCTACATGTATATGGCATTTGTCCTGTGGAGCTGTCTCCCATGTTTGAAACAGCTACATTAAGTTGACCTGTTGTGAAATAAAATCCATACATGTACATTTAATAATTTAATGGGGAGTCCTTTGTGAACTTCATACCTGTTTATTAACTCGAGAACAAAGGTTTACTTCATCACTTCTTCCTTCATGAAAAATTTTCTCAACTGAAAGGAATCCATTTGCGGGAAGGCTACTATTTTCTTGTGTTTGACTATTGTTGATTTCAATGTGGGATATTTGAGCTCTAGGTTCTTGCTTCAAGGTCAACTAGTTACCAAGATTTAAGCTCATTTTAGTTATCTTTTGATAAAAGATGTGATGTAATTTGGACCAATGTCATTCCATATATACAGGCTTATATTGAATCCCCTTGGGCTCTTGTTATGTTTTTCAGAGTGGCTATTCTGACCCTCAAAGAGAAGAGTTTCTGTGCTAACAATAAACGTCTCCTCGGCCATGAACAGATGATAAAGCGGCACTTGGAAATCCTGGGATATAAAGTCGTTCTGGTACTGTTTTTAGAGCATTTCCACAAAGTGGATGCTCTTCTGTATTACCGAGAAACGTCTCCGCCGCCAAGGCTGTCGCCATTTCAAACGCCCATATCTGAAACCGTTGGAGATTTTTTAGATAAATTTTGTTTGCTATCTAGCTAGGTCTGGGAAATTTTTATGGTTGTGTTTTCATGTTTTTATTTGATCACTAGGTGGCGCTGTAGTTATGAACATTATTAACCTTTCTGACACGATTTTTTTTCTAATGGCTTTTTCGATTTTCATGATATTTGGGTATAGTGATCTTGTACGACAGACACAGAGCTGAAAAGGTTTTGGTGATGTTAAGAGTGACCCTAGGGGCATGATTTTGATAACTCAAAAGGTGATGTTTTCCAAAAAAATGAAAATTGACCATTTTGAATAGAGATAAGTTGTACATTAGTGTATTCCAGGTTGCTGAACATAAGTATGATATGGCTGGAGCTGTATTTTCTTTTCTTTTGTGATCCAATGGCTGCTGAATTCGAAAATTTGTCCACACCGCAATCGTTATTTGAAACGTCTATATCTCTTAAACCATTACTGATTAGATATTTTTCTGTCAAACTTCGTTATCTTCCTAGGTCAGGGGAATTTGCCTAGTTTGTGTTTGTATGTTTTCATTTTATCACTAGATGGCAATGTAGTCATGAACAGTATACACCTTTCTAACATGATATTTTTCCAATGGCATTTTTGATTGTCACAAAATTAGGATAAAGTTATCTTGAACGATGAGTATTAATGACACTGTATAACGCCGAATCAGCCAGTCCTGCCAAATAATTCAGAACGTCTTTCGTAGACGGTGAAATGGGATCAACATGTTCTTGATCACACCAAACACACCAGGACTGCCACGCATACTGGTACTGCCGATTAGTGGACTCCCGCCATGAGCTTTGAGAGAAACACCTAATGTTCCGAGTCTCTTCTAGATAGGATGCAAGCGACTAGTCAGTCTTCTCCACAACGGATGTACTCTGTCTACACCAGGTATGGTCAGGAGGTCCGCACTGTGTGGCAATTGCGCCGGAAAATCTGTTAGCATTCCCGCCAACTGCGGGAACCACATCTGTGTGGGCCAATGGGGGACGACCACAACGGCTCTTCGAGTCCCGTCGTCCACCATCTTGGACAGGATGTGTGGCAAAAGCCTGAATGAAGGAAAACAATATGGTTGGATTAAAGACCATGAGTATGCAAATGAATCTATCATACAGGAAAAAGGATCTGGTCCCCAGAATGCATACCGATCAAGCTGATGATTAAGCCTCGAGGCGAATAAATCAATATCAGGTTGAAAGAAAGCAACACAAATGTTTACAGATGGTTTTAGCATTCACTCTGTAGAATCTTTGAATTCCTCGACAATAAGTCAGCTTCAGTATTATCCGCGCCAGCAATAAATCTGGCACTGATCACGATATCATGAGAATCTGCGAACTCCCATATCTATGTCGCAACTGAGTGGAGATTTAACTTGGCTCCTCCTGGGTGATTAATGTAGCAAACAGTTGTCATGTTATCTGACACTATTTGTATATGCTTTAATACCCACATAATGAGAGACAAACATCGATTTCAATGCGAAGAATGCTGCTAGAAGCTCGAGTTCATTTATGTGCTTTCAGGATTCCATCTAACACCGGTATGTTGCCCATGAGAAAAACCTCCCCGACCCAAGTTTCTCAGGCATCAGTGTTTATGGATATATCAACTGGAGGATTACGGATAATTGATCCATTGTTCTCAGAAACATTGTTGATCCACCACTCGATAAATCGCTCTTTCAAGCCACCTGGCCAAATCAACTGTTTCTTGTTCCCTAAGCAGACTTAGAGTACCTATCTGAGTCGTATTGTCTCATCAACTCAACTGTATATGGACAAGTTATGTCTGAAATAAAACTATTGTTATTATTATTATTAATATCCATAATTCCAAACTCGGATAAAGTCATACGGCATCATAACTCATACTTGACTTAAGGGCTGAGATGTTCCAAGAATCTATAGTGCAAAGCTCCTAATCTAATAGCCTTCATACTAGATGTATACAAACCTACGTGCCTGATTGTAAGCATAGGTGAATTCAGCATTTGCCAAGAACACTCCAAAATCTTGCTGATTTTGTCCGGACACAAAGATGTTGTGAATGATGCAGAATCAATGATAAACCCTAAGTATGGGATTATCTGAGTTGGTATCAAAACTGATTTCTCTGGACTACTGAGAAAACCCAGGGAGTGAAAGGTATCCACTACGAACTTTGTGTGATCCGAACACTCTTGATCTTCCTGATTCATTATAAGGGAATCGTCTATGAAATATCCACAACGAATTTTCGACACTCCGGAAATGACAATAAACTGGTTTTAATGTCTTTGCATATACCAGAGCAGGCCTCAATTTAAGGTGGTAACCTGTTTTCAGGTTGCCTGGAGGTTGCCATATGAAAAATAGCGGTAACCAGTTTTCAGGTCCCCATAATTTTGACTAATAATATGACAATAGGTTAATAAATATGCAATAGGTTGCCATAGGTCACCAGTGTAGATTTCATGGTAACCTGTTGAGAGGTTACCATCAGCACTCCTTAAATTGAGGCCTGCAGAGTGGCGCTGGAGAGCCCAAAAGGAAGGCAAGTATATTGATAGGTCTGATTATTTCACCTGAATCGTAAATAATTTTGATGATCGACAGCTATTGGAATACTATTATAAGCATCCTGCATGTCTACTGACGTGAAATAATCCCCTCTTTGAACCAGCTGTAATGTTAAATCCAGGGTCTCCTGCTTGAAATGATTATACTGTACAAACTCATTTAGTTTTTTGAGATTCAAAATTGTCCTAAATTGACCATTTTTCTTTTGTCTCAGGAAAATTGTGGAGACAAACTGACCTGGAGTATTGCCACAGATCTCAATGGCTTGTTTTTGCCAAAGCACAGATATCTTCTCTTTTATTTTAGACTGTTCAGAACTGTCAAAAAACAGTTCAAATGGCTCTACGAGTTGATAAGGAACAGAATGAAAATCAATCTCATGACCATTAACATTAGTCAAAACGCATGGGTCTGTGGTCAATTTCTCTCAACAGTCTAGTTTATATTGGATGACACCAGCACAAAATTTGTTTACCTTTATTTCTTTGTGGACTAGCTCCTTCGACGTTTGGTCGACGACCTGCCATCCTCGACCCCTCGTGTACTGGTAGTCTCCGTATCTTGGTGGGAGGAACCCACATGGCCAGTTCCTCCCCCGTCTTCAACCATGGCCGCCTCCTCGCTGGCCTCTTCCTCCCCGAGGAAACCCCTGCCACTGGGGGTTACTGGTGGTGACTCTGCTTATGCGGAAGATGTTGTCAATTTCTTTGACCCGGCAATTAATGTCATCCCCAAACAAATTCCTAGTTGTTGGGGCGTCGGGGGGTACATAAAGACCCGTATCGCTAATAGACAAGTGAGGATGAACTCCTTGCCTACGAGAAATGGACATGTTGAAATTGCCAAGAATAGACAAACTGCCACTGGCTAACTTCCTACATTGGGTCAAATCCAGCCGAGCTTGGCCGGCATGCAGCTGTTGCGCAGACTTGGAAACAGAAGCCAATCCATGTCCCAAAAGCATCTGCACCTTCTGTAATGACAAATCTCTAGATTTAACCGAGGCATTTAGAGAAGCCCATATTTCAGGGTTTATCCTCGGAGGCAACACCAGCTCACAATTGGCAGGTACAGGGTGATCCTTTATAATGCTAGATACATGTATGTCCGTCTTTTGCGAACTCGCCATGCAACCGAATTTTGCAACTTTTTCATTCAGAGCTTCCTTCTTTGCTTCACTGGACACAAATATGTCCAGAGCCACAAAATCATCTTCCAGTGGAATAATGTCCGGCCCTGCGGACGTCAGGAGAGGTGGAGGAACGACGCCCGATAATGGGAAAGTATCATCCAGGTCAAGGTCACCATTGTCCAAATCAATGCCGGTGGCTTCGGTGCACAATTCGAGACTAGATTCCGTCGGTTTTATATTAGGCTCACTG
This sequence comes from Hanleya hanleyi, assembly GCA_036873755.1. Lineage (NCBI taxonomy): Eukaryota > Metazoa > Mollusca > Polyplacophora > Lepidopleurida > Hanleyidae > Hanleya > Hanleya hanleyi. The sequence continues at coordinate 111,556 of JAVTVY010041060.1, forward strand.
TAACAGAGGTATTGAGTCGGACCGTGGAAGGAATCATACCAGTCCTGAATTAGCTGCTCCAGCTTTGCATAGAGCGAGTCAATTCCAAGTTCTCAGAACGAGAATATCTGATTCCGCCATTTTGGGACTGGAATCCCGACCACGTGGTCTACATGTAGCACTATTTTCATCAGTGCAAGATTTTTTCGACAGCGCTTTCTTTTTGCCTCTACTTTGAGAACTAGCATTCTCCTGTGGCTGTACGGTACTTTTCACACCCTCAGAAGTGGTTTTATTCACTTCATTGTCCATCTCTGGTAGAGACCTATTGGGCACGCCATTAGAGTTGAATCCCTCGAGTGCCCATTAGAATTGAATCCCTCGAACTCGAAGGCTCCCTCAGTTTCTGAAACGTCCGACCCAAACATGTCGGTAACCTCGGTCTCTGTGAGACCTATAGTACATTTACTTATACAAGGCTCGTTCGCCTTATGTGCACACCGAGGCATCTTTACCGGAATAAAAATTCCGCAAACATGGCAACTCAATGTTACCTGCACGCTGTCCGACGTGTGATAGAAAACGACGGGTTGTATTGGGTGATAGGGTTCTTATATATGGGGCCGCGTAGGAATATTCAGTCTTGAGTAAGCACATTGTCGGCTGACTGCATGATAGAATATGCAGTGTGAACCCGATAGGTCAAGGCCATATGGAAAAGAATCAACATTTGGTCAAGTGATAGCAGTATCGACAACAGTTAAACCTCTTGTAGATCATACATGTGCACTCGCTGCAACTGATAAGGTCAGTACACATCCATTCAATTCCAGGGTCTATTAATCACACGTCATGTCCTTGAACATGCTGAACAACCTAACAGCAAAGAGGAGAGTAAACATATCAGATCTTTCCTAAATGTGTCATCACATTCTGGCAATACTATCCTAGACAAATCAGTGAACAATATTGACTGTCCAAACAATTTTATTATATACTCTGGTGAAATAACTCAAGGATTGGTATTTACATCGTACAAGTGCTCATTCACCCCCATGGGTTAGTTTATAGGGCTAGAGAAATCGCGTGCCCTTTCTATACTACTCATCACGCACTACTCATTGCGCATGCGCAGTCGACCCATTCTACTGTAGGGTGCAAGCCTGGCCCATGGAATCTCAGGTAGCGAAAACCCCAGGTCTCTCGCCCCACCCTATCCCGCGCCACACCTATAGGGATAGGGAGATCGCGTGCCCTTTCTATACTACTATTCATCGCGCATGCGCAGTCGACCCATTCTACTGTAGGGTGCAAGCCTGGCCCATGGATCTCCGGTAGCGAAAACCCCAGGTCTCTCGCCCCAACCCATCCCGCGCCAAACCTATGCGACCTGCTGTGCAGTGAGTAAAGCGGAGGAGGAGGAGTAGGAGGAGTCGGACACGCCACAGATTATACTAGGGAGATGTGAAGTTCAAGCTAATAAGATTCTTGTGTTCAGCACCTTAATTAATTGGCATCAAGAATAAATTACAATCTCAAAATTATCTTATAATGGATATCTGGAACTTTATATATGTTAAAACATACATAAAGTTGAGGGGTTTTCAGCATTTTATTGCTGCTTTTGCTGGATATTATGCAAAATAACTGTCAGATTTGTTAAGTTTTGTTGCGGTAAATTCTCATATAAAATGGTGATTCCCATCATAAGAAGCCTTCAGGTGGTTGGGTGCCTGGTGGGCACAGGTTCCTGTTGCTTCACTGCATTTTACTGAGAAGCAACAGGAACTTGATAATGTGGTGTTTAGGAATGGGATTACATTTGTCTTTATTTTACTAATGTGAGCTTCCTGTCTGTGTCCTGTGTGCTGTCCTCAGTGTTTTTGGGGTGGATGGTTCCATGATGTTGCTCAGCTGGGTGATGCCTGGTTGGATGGTCGCAATATGACTGAAATATTTTTGAAAGCTTAACTGACTCGCTCGTAGAAAGCCATGGTAGGAAATCGTCTAGCCATGGTTGTTACATCAACCCATGATGGCACAGACTACTTTGTTGACATCTGTCCAAAATTTACATGTTCGCTGTGGCAGCAACAGAAATCCATTGAAATGAATATTCATTGAAATCATTGCACTATAGCCACAAGTCCCCAGAAGGCATTATTTAAAATATTTTACACAATTTGTAAGTATATTACTTATTTTACTCAGAAATAGTATACGAAATCCGTTTGACGCAGCTCGCTGGATTAACGGAAAGGTCCAAAATCCGGCAGATAATCCAATAATTCTTTGTCATTTCAATGATTTTGGAAGACGATTGCATTTTGATAGAGGGATTGAATTATAGAGGTATTACCATGAGTAATAAATCAAGTTTGCTCCAATGCTCGCATAACTGCTATGAAGAAAAGTCATTTTAGCTCTCCCTGAAAGAGCTAATGTCAAACCTCTATCATGGTCAGCATCCAATAATGTCATGGTAAATGTTAAGGGTGGTATCTCTATAAATACCTCTTCCATATGCTTTATTCAGAATGTTGGAAGGGGGATGTTCAAAAAGTTTGCATTTAGATATATTCAATTAGCTTAATTAACTAACTAAGCTAACATACTTCATTTTCATGTTACAGTGATTCCCCTAATTGTTCAATCACAGGAAGTTCACTTTTCAAACACAGAGAAAAAGTAACATTCCCATTCTTCATTCAGATTGAAGAAAAATCATATAATCACAAAACGTGACACTTGGTAGCTGATGCCATGAAGAATATTGCCGGATATATGCCATTTTTGCTGCACTTCCGTTGAAAATTCTCGCCCGAGTGTGCCCATACTAGGCATAAATATCATATGGAATGTTCTGAGGGGGATGGGGATGGGTTCATACTTTATGTAAGAATCACGAGACAATGCGTACAATAGCCAAGTTTGGGGATACAATAGCCAAGTCTGGGGACAACAATGTGTCTAGACATGTGCCTTTTCAATGACACAAAGACCCAGACAATAGTTCCTACATGAAGTATTGACCGGGGATGTTGCAAAACAGCTGTATTCCGTGAATATTTAAGTAGCCTAATTAGCTAATTAGCTGAAAAATATGCGATGATTTGTTGTTGAGACATTATATAGGCAGCCCAGTAGGGTTCCCGGGGATTGACCTGTGGTGTCGTTCTATGCAATCCAGGTTATGGTAAGCATAGGCTTCATGTCCTCAGAGAGCTTGTCATAAGAGGCAGCTAACTGGGGCACTCGTTGGGTTGCCGGGTGTGACAAAGCATAGGACCCCATGGGTGGGGTCCCGGCTGTTACAGGAATAGGACCCTACCTGTGTGATTCCAGGTGTGAAAAGGAATAGGTACCAAACGTCGTGATATGACTGAAATAGTGTTGAAAGCGACGTTAAATCATATTCACTCACTCATTCATCAGGTGTGCTGTATTCATACCTACTTGACCGATTGTGCCCATACTTGGGTTACATATCATATTAGATGTTCTGAGGGGGATGTTTCAGAATGGCTACATTTCGTGAATATTAATTAGCTCAATTCCTACGAGGTAGGCTACCATCTGCAAATGTCAGTCAGTGAGTGAGTCCATCCGAATCCTTTCGTCCGCAAAATAAGGAGAATCTTGACATTAGAACCTTGATTTTTTGCATGAAGGTGCATTAGGGGACTGTTACCAGCAAGTTCTGAGCTGACATACTTTTGATGAAAATTTCTGGTGATTCTGACTTGGGCCGTGCTTATCTTAATATAGGCAGGATTTCAACTTGGGGCGGGAGATTTCCAAGAGTTAAGTGCATGTTGAAGTCCTAATACCTACCCTACTTCGTAGGTCCTGTGACGTTAGTCACACTGCCATGTTAGCTAATTAAATAGCAAAATATGCTTAGATTTCATGTTATGGGAATCATTAGGGTCTCTATATCTGTGCCTAATCCCAGAAGGCTTACCATTTCTGGTGTTATGAGCGGTATATTGCAGAATGGCTTAATTCAATTAATATTTAGCTCGCTTAATTATCTAATTTAATGGAAAATATGCTGAGATTTCATGTTAAGGCAAACAGTAGGGGTGCTATATTCATAAATACTTTACCGATTGTACCCAAGCTTAGTATGAATGTTATTTAGGATATAGTGAAAGGGATATTGCAAAATAATTTATTCAGAGAATATTTAATTAGTTCTTAATTACCTAATTGAATGGCAAATATACTATGATTTCATGTCACGGTAATCGTTACAGGTGCTGTATTCATATGGTCAGACGAGCTCTTTGATAGCCGTGCTACCATTCCTAAGTTCTTATTGCTTTATGGTTCATATATCAAATTATGTTCTACACATATATTTGGGGAAATGCTCTGCCCGTGTTTCACATTAGCTTTCATTGTTTGCTTCTTAAATAAAATACAAGCTGAGTAGCTAGCAAGTGCCCCACCAAGAAGTATATGCAGTAAGCATAATTTATTTTATAACAACCGGTCGTCTCACCATCAAATATATTTTGTGTGGCAAATATTACGGGACTTGTTTGATTGTGAAGAAGACATGATACAAGTGTCCGGATATAAATTTTTTGATTTCGACAAGTTGGGAGTGGAAGGCATCCATCTTGAATTACACAGCTCAGTGGAAATCAATACCAACCACCGTCTCACTGATGTGAATCAACATGTCAAGGTTGAAGTTCATTGGCTGAATTGTTCTCGGGGATATTGCATTCACAATACAAACAGATAATATATGGGTATGAAAAATCCAAGTTGGCCTTATCACTGATGTGAAGCGACGTTTGAAGTTGATCAGTTGAATTCTTCTCAAGATATCACATTCACAACACGGACAGATACTATACATGCTATATGGGTGTCAGAAATTCAAGATGGCTGATGGCGGAGCCATCTTGGATTATGCAGCTCAGTTGACATCTATGCTAACTGTTGTCTCGATGTGAAGTGAGTCGATCCCCATCGGTTTAATTGTTTTCAAGATATTGCGTTCACAAAATGCAAGGACAGATAGAAAGTAGCATTTCAAGTCTCCTCTCTCACTTTGTGGAGAAATGTCAACACTAGTTCATTCTTGGCAAGGTTTATAGTGCAAAACCTTGGTCATAGACATGACAGAAAATATCTAAAACCTTCTTAGTACCTGCCAGTACTGAATATTAACCCTTCCCAGCACTGTTGTCCCCCACCGGATACCGGAGAAGACTTTAAGGGATTTGCTGCATCCGTCATTCCATCATTCCGTCACACTTTCCTTGTGACTGCTATCATAACTAAAAAACTATTTGTCCGATTGACTTCAAATTGACAGTGGTTTGTTACAAAAGAGAGGATGGGTGAGATTGTTTTTCGGCAACCTGCATAATATAATTTGGCCGCCGAGGCCTTGACCCTATTCAGCCATGCCATGCCACCTAAGCTTGTGACTGCAATAACTCAAAAACAGTTTGCTCTATTGACATCAAACTTGGACAGTGAGTTGATATGAGTGGGAGAATGGCTGGGATTGATTTTCAGCAACCTGCGTAATCCAATATCGCCGGCATGGCCGTCGAGTTCCTGACCCTATTCATCTATGCTACCTAAGCTTGTGACTGCAAGAACTCGAAAAAAAATTTGTCCGATCGACATCAAACTTGGACTTTGGATTGGTATGAGTGAGAGGATGTTTTCTGGCCACGCAGTCAGTATGTCGGCACCTCTTCCCACTTCCCTTATATGTGTTGTAATCCAATATGGATGCCATGGATGCCAATACCGTAACCCTTATTCAGTCATAGTACGTACTAAACTTGTGACTGCAATAACACAAAAATGATTTGTCCTATTGACATCAAACTGCTATGTGTGAGTGGATGGCTGTGATTGTTTATCAGCATCCTGCGTACTCCAAAATGGCCGCCATTGCCCTGACCCCTGTTGAGCCATGCTAAGCTTGTGAATACAATAACTCAAAAACAATGTATCTAATTCACATCAAACTTATGCAGTGTGTTGGTATGTGTGAGAGGATGACTGGGATTGTTTTGTGGCAACCTGAATAATCCAGTATGGCCACCATGGCCTTGATTCCCTACAGAAACATGCTATGTAAGATTGAGACTAAAAGAACTCATAAACTATTTGTCCGATTCACATCAGATTTGGACAGATTTTGTCAACCTTCTTGACATGATCTACACATATCACACGTCGCTATTTATCATATTTCACACTGTTCATTAAAACTGATGTTAAAGGTTATACAAAATGGTCTCAAAATCTGCTACTTTTTTGTGCTAAATTGTTGTAGAGGTGATTATATGGACTTGTTTTACATTTTTGTATGTTTTCAAACTGCCCAAGGTTGGAAATAGCAGCAGTAAAGTGCGACAATTTCATGCCCCTTTCAAAACGGCGAAAGCTGTGACCGCTTGACCTGTGACGTCACAACCTGATTACGATCTCGATCAAATGCCTGTTGTGACGTCCAAATGTCAGCGATATCACGCTAGAACTCCCACAGTTGGGTGAATCTTTCGTAGCAACGCCCGACGTCATAGAGTATGACGTTTACGGCGCAATCGTAATCAGGTTGTGACGTCATGCACCAGAGGTCACGGCTCCAATACGTTTTCCCCCACATGTGTGCTATTCGTGTCCTAAAACTCACTTCGACGACATTATTCGAGAAAAAATACTAATTTGTTGTTTGGAACACTACTGGGTATGTTTTAATGCAAAGTAGTATAGAGTCATTTGGTATAACCTTTAACTTTCAAATAATTTCTTTTCAATTCTCAGATAATGTAAAAAATGTTTTATGCACTCAATACACAAACTGAAGTTTCCATCATTCAATGTACAATTTTAAATACAACCTTTTATAAACCTTTCATGTTGTCATACTTTCCATTACAAGCATCTAGTCCGTCATTCATAATTCAGCCGTCGTCCATTAGAGAATATCCGCGTCCATAATCGAAAGACCTATTCCATATTCCAGTATTAGCACCAAATTCAAAAAGACAATCATAGTATACATAAACATAGGCTTGTTTCCTGCAAGCATTACAACACATATAAGGGAAGTGGGAAGAGGTGCCGACATACTGACTGCGTCACATGACTTCACAGAATAGTCTTCTGGTTAACCTATTCTAAAGCACATACCAAGAATCTAACGATTCGTGATATGTGTTGTATCTCAGGTACGCTTTTATTGTACCTGTTCATGTGGCATATTGCTCGGGTTATCATTTTGTTTTAAGGTATAGAAAACATTTGTAACTACATGTATACTTTGTATCTTGTTTTCGCTAGCCTGTGTTTTTGACAGCTCAACATTGGCAAACAAGAACAGAAGCAGTGCTATGTATTAGCTTCATAACCAATTATGGTATATAATAATTTCTCTGTTGTACATTATAGTTTCTACATACCAATTTAGGCATTTGTATTTTTTCAGGTTCCGAGGTTTGAATGGTATTCTATGGGCTACCAACCCAGAATAAGCTACTTGCGAGAGAAGATATTTAAGTGAACAACAGCTCATCTCAACAATCTCAGCAGAAAGTTATGTTCAGATTCTGTATGGTGTGCTGGTAAATGTATCAGATTGTGAATCAGTTATTCATCCTGTCCTGATAAAAACGATACGAGTGACAGTGACAGGCAATGACCTGACTAAGTTGTCTTCACTAGTGCAGATATACCGAGTCTTGTTTTGTCCATAGTGGGAAAGTGAAGTGAGGGATGAACAAAAGGAGTGTCGACGTTTACATGAACTCAGTAACAGGCTTGTTTGCCACTTGTAAACCACAATTTTTTTTTGGAAGTGGATTCATTAAGGGGAAAAGATGTCACATCCCCAAATTGAGGTCAAGGTCAAAGGTCAGTGTGGCTCAAAAATAAAGAAATAATAAAAATCACAGATGTGTGTCACTAAATACAGTAGGGGGATACTGTCACATCCCAAAATTGAGGTCAAGGTCAAAGGTCAAACTCAGGAACTCTAAAAATCACAATTTTTGTCATTAGATGCATTAAAAGGAGATGATGTGTCACCTAGCAAATTGAGGCCAAGGTCAAAGATCAAGGTCACTGTCCTCCAAGAACCTTGAAATCATTAAAAATCCAAAAAATTGTGTCTCTGTATGGACATTGTGGAGAGACGATGTGTGACATACCAAAATTGAGAGGATGGTTGAATGTCCAGGTAACTGTGACCCCAATGTCAGGAATCATTCAAAATCACAATTTTATGTGGATAGAGGATACATCTTTGGAGGAGATGTGTGGGTGTATATTGAAGCCAAATTTGGCTCTTACTAGTATTTAGCTCCAATCCAGTAATGCCACTAGAATTGTGGAGACATTGTCAGGAGTAAAATTCAAACTAAATTACTTTTTTTCTGTAACTTTATAATGTATACGTGTGTTCAAAACCCAGTACACATTGAGCTTTCTTTTGACCATGGTTGATTCGTCCCGTTACTGACAGAATTTTGTTCTGCACATACTTCACAGTGTTCACTTATAATGGGACATGTTAAGTCTTGCAATGGGACATGTTAAGGAAATGTCTCCTCAACGTGATTTTACTTCAGGAATAGCATTATGCTCTGTGAAATTAGGTGGTCCACGGCAATAATCCATCCCATGTGATGGGTTTACTGTGGGAAGAGTGGCTGTACGGCGCCACCATATTTGTATATCAAAGTGAGGCTATATAGGCTGTGACGTAGTGTGCCACCATATTTGTATATCAAAGTGAGGCTATATAGGCTGTGACGTAGTGCGCCACCATATTTGTATATCAAAGTGAGGCTATATAGGCTGTGACGTAGGGCGCCACCATATTTGTATATCAACGTGAGGCTATATAGGCTGTGATGTAGGGTGCCACCATATTTGTATATCAAAGTGAGGCTATATAGGCTGTGACATTGTTCCTGTTCCATTCGACGTAACCAAGATGAACTCATTGGTAGCATCACATGTTCTTCGCCAATGCTGATGATGTTGTCACTCAACACGGATATCAATCGTCCTCAACTCTGATATAGCTTTACCTTAAGTCACAAGCGGCTGGGACAATCTATATGCCGGCGCCATATTGAACGTACGTAAAAAAAAGAGAAAAGGCTGGAAACGGTGTTCAAGGCTTCTCGCCAAACGGGCATAAATAAAGCTTTATCTTCTCCAAAAACAATACCACCTTTCCCCTAGGACCCCCAGCGATGCTCATGCACACTTGGGTCGTCAACACCAGGTGTTTTATCCGAGTTTTAGCTGTCAATTCAAAATCAACCCATTGGACTGTTTACCTGAGACATTGACCCAGTTTACATCCGAATCGCCATTCCTCGGTCCTTTCCGCCTCCGCTCCGACCAACTCGAGTTGGAAATCCCCTACGCGTCAGCCGGAGCACGTGACCTACCAGCGGATCAACGGAGGCGGAAAGGACCGAGGAATGGCGATTCGGATGTAAACTGGGTCATTGTCTCAGGTAAACAGTCCAATGGGTTGATTTGTGACACTGCACTCCCAGGGTCAAAAGCTACCTGATGTGACCATGGCCACTGAGAAGTGTTTTTGGAGAAGATAAAGCTTTATTTACGCCCGTTTGGCGAGAAGCCTTGAACACCGTTTCCAGCCTTTTCTCTTTTTTTACGTACGTTCAATATGGCGCCGGCATATAGATTGTCCCAGCCGCCTGTGCTTAAGTCTAACTTATCTAATGGCAGTGCACTACAGTTGGTTAGCACAAAATAGAACTGCTTTATCTCCATCATAAATTGGATTACATATTCCCATTAAACATGTCAATTCACAAAGAAACTAACAAGAAGGAATTACAGATAAAAAAAAACCTTCAGGTGAGTTCACATTTAAGTCTTGTAATGGGACATATTAAGTCGTCTTGCAATGTCACATGTTGATACTTGCAATGGAAAATAGATGTTAAGTCTTACCAAACTTGATTCGGAATCCTCAAAATCACTAATTCATTTCTCTTTAGAAATGTCCGGAGAGATTTCTGGCCGGGTGATTTATTTGCCAATATTAGCTGCGCAAACAAACATTTTACATTGATTCATTTGTTTGATGGGGAGATTTGTGTCGTGTTTGTATTAACAAATTAAGATAGTCGACATATTCAGTGTATATGTATTCTCATTCGAATAAAGAAGTTTTTTTTATATCAAGATATGTTATACTTGTGCATGATACCCCAAGTCAGATACCCCAAGTCAGACCTCCGTTTTATTCGCTAGCACTAATAGAACGGATGTAAATTCGTTGTGCTCCTCTAAATTGTTACTGTAGATTCTTAGTGCGAATATAGTTGGGTATACCTTGGCACAAAAGAATTTTATACATGTACATGCAGCACAGCTATTCAATAGCATGAGCGCTGTACTGAAGAATTTGCACTTTAAGTTTACCTTTCAGAGAACGATGTATTTAAAACCAGCAACCACACGTCTGTATATTAGTAGAACAATGCGAGGTATTTTTTTTTTGGCACATGTTACGTAAATAAAATACTGTTTCAGTGTTTCACAATTTCCAAACATTCTTTTCGCTCCAATACTATAGAAAGTTTGGCTGCATGTACGGACGACACACTAGATTCCCCATGATTGTTTCACGATGACACCCCACATGGCCCAATCGAACCGGTGTGCCCAATGTGATACGCTGACCAACCAGGTACAGCATATCATGTTGGGCACACTGGTTCTCGTCAGATCACTGAAGTTAAGCAACGTTGAGCTCGGTCAATACTTGGATGGGTGAGCAGATGCTATACTGGCTGGGTTGATCAGTGTCGAGGATAATAGGAACTGTTTTTGTAACCCCCCATTTTATTAAGACAATTATATTTACCTTGCGGTACCAATGCTCACACCCATACTTCCTTCTTGTTCTCTCAACTGAAAGTCCAAGTCACCATTACTGTTCAGCTCTGTGAAAATCCAAGTGTTTCGTCGAAATCACTACTGCTACAATGCCTGATCTTCTACAAGTCCTTTGGGGAATATTCTTTACGATAATTAAGCGTTATGGCCTCTCACATTTCTCAAATGTCATGCATCGTGTGGTCAAGCAAAGCCTTTGTTTGACCTCCATTCTATCTGTGCAAGCTGTCGACATGGGGTTGTGTGCAGTTGGGATATTGCATGTGAGGAATGCATAAAATGGGCCCCGGGTTTATTCCAAACCTATCGAAATCGGACACTCGCAGGCGTAGAAAGCCCTCGGGTGTCTCAAACATTGACTGGCCAGGAGATGTGTGTAGCTACGTCTCCCCGTTCTAATATAGATACTGAGGAGGGTACGAGGCATGCTGATCTGGTAGTTGGAAGGATACATTAGGATTTATTGACGTAAATAAAGATAAGCCATCGCACCGCCCCCCAATCCCCGACCAAGTTTCTCCCTATTCAGACTCCACGAAATGTCTTACAGGTAAGAGACTGACAAAAAATGGTACAAGTGGAAGGAACTCTTGAAGACATGGGTTCCAGCAACACGATGAAGGTGGATGTTGAACTTCCCCTATCCAAGACTTCTACTGCATTTAGCAGTAATCCCACACAAGACTGGTCTATCCAGCAGTAATAACACACGGGACAGGCCCATCCAGCAGTGATCCTACACAGGACTGGCCTATCCAGCAGTAATCTCGCACTGGAGTGCCCTATGCAGCAGTAATCCCACGGTTGAAGATCCCACAAGAGACTGGTCTGTCCAGCAGTAATAAGTACCGTACATGAGACTGGCCCATCCAGCAGTGACCCTACACAGGACTGGCCTATCCAGCAGTAATCTCGCACTGGAGTGCCCTATGCAGCAGTAATCCCACAATATCATACTGACCTATCCAGCGATAATTCTACACAGGATTGATTTATCTGGCAAAAATCCCACATGAAACTGATGTTATTGTCTGTACCAGATAATCTATTCCAGACATCATTGTCTGTACCAAATCATCTATTCCATATATACAATGTACACCTGTACATGGAAAGTTTGCTCTACATGTATGCTTTCAGTACTGCTTCAGCGGATGACCCCGCAAGGCGAGATGTTGGGGTTCTCAGAACGCTTTTTCTATTTAACAAATGTCCATTGCCAATCCGCCTGAAGGTGGTGTCATCTTGGGGTCAAGTAACATTGAGTTTCCGGACAATAACTTTGGAAAACCTGAACAGATTTTTTGAGCTGATAGGTGCTATAGCTGCTGTTGATGTTAAAATTGTTTTCCTGCGTTCTACTTTATGACTCTCGATCGTATTCGATCAGCTGTATGTAGTTTGATTGGTCTTTGGGAGAAGAATGTTTCGATCAATCGTGGAGTTTCTGTAAAGATCCGTAGGAAACTCTTTTTTACCAGATCACAGGGATTGAGGGAGCCAGGCGAATTTGGATTAGAATTCTACATGTGATTTTTAGCCCACTATCACCAGATGGCGGGCTGTTCAAATCACTTTTCGTCCGTGGTCCGTCGTCCGTCAGTCCGTCCGTAAACAATTCTTGTTACCGCGATTTCTCAGGAACTACCGCACGGATCTTTTTCAAATTTGGTACACAGGTTCCCCTTGGGGTCTAGTTGTGCAAGAAACCTTTTCTGGTCCGATTCGAAGATCCAATATGGCCACCAGACAGCCATCTTGGATTTCCCCATGAAACCTTGTTATCGCGATTTCTCAGGAACTACTTCATGGATCTTTCTCAAATTTGGTACACAGGTCCCACATGGGGTCTAGTTGTGCAAGATACCTTTTCTGGTCCGATTCGAAAATCCAATATGGCCACCAGGCGGCCATCTTAGATTTCCCTATGAAACTTTGTTATCATGATTTCTCAGGAAGTACTTCCTGGATCTTTCTCAAATTTGGTAGACAGGTTGCCGTTGTGGTCCAGTTGTGCAACTTACCTATTCTGGTCCGATTCCAAAATCCAATATGTCCATCAGGCGGCCATCTTGGATTTCCCTATGAAACTTTGTTATTGCGATTTCTCAGGAACTACTGCATGGGTCTTTGTCAAATTTGGTACACAGGTTCCCCTTGTCGCCTAGTTGTGCAAGATACCTTTTTCTGGTCCGATTCGAAAATCCAATATGGCCACCAGGCGCCCATCTTGGATTTCCCAATGAAACTTTGTTATCGTGATTTCTCAAGAAGTACTGCATGGATCTTCCTCAAATTTGGTACACAGATTCCCCTTGTGGCCCAGTTGTGCAAGATACCTTTTTTGGTCTGATTCGAAAATCCAATATGGCTGCCAGGTGGCCATCTTGAATTTCCCCTTGAAACATTGTTATCGTGAATTCTCAGGAAATATTTCTGTATCTTTCTGAAATTTGGTACACAGGTCCCACATGGGGCTTAGTTGTGCAAGATACCTTTTTTGGTCCGATTCGAAAATTCAAGTGATATGCCTCAAATTAATACGGTATTCCCAAGTTGTGACGTTGCATCACAAGAGTCAGCGGATCAAACGGTGGGGCATATTCTATATATTGACTTTAGAGAATATCCATATCTTCACCTTCCATATCAAGGAGTTCAAATAATTCGGAATTAAAATGTATTTCTTCAAATTTTAAATCAGTTTTCTTTAGTCCATGCAGTTGCAAGTGAACTGGCCCTTTGCCCGGTTGCCCGGGGCAACCTAAATTTCATTTGGGCAACCAATTTCTGTCCAAATTACAATGTTTTTGGATTTGTTGGTTGCCCGTGCTTGCCGATGGGCAACTAGAATTTGTTTGTCTATTTCATAACCTGTGCCCCACCCTTTCGTCTGCCGGCGGGTCAGCTACATGAAGGGATATCACTCTTCTGACACAATGTCACAACTCGACAACTGTAGACTACTGCATGTTTCGATCCATGGAGGGGGGGGGCATGGATAAAGTAATAACAAAACCTGCATATAATTCAAGTTCTGTCCTCATAAATGAACATTTACTTTTTATAACACAATAGCTAAAACTGTCAAAAATATGATTAAAATTAATTTTATATTACAAAAACAACAATGATTTATTCTCTCTTGCTCTGGTAAATTCGGATGATAAGGACTTGAATTATATTGCCCATGAAGTAAGCTGCATATAAGACATTGTTTGAGAAGGCAACCCTGATTCTGTAACTTGTGTAAGGCTATGGATGACCATCCACTCCACACGAACTGGTGAGCTGTGCATTCATTCATGAACATCTGTCCATTTTGATGTTTCTGCATGAACCGAAACTTTACCCACCCCAAGTAATAGCTCATCGATTTTAATGTTTGGCAATACCGATTATACTCTTGTAGGTCTACATTGTAGAACAATGTCAAAATGTGCCATATCAGGAAGGGAGACCATCCATACTCAGGAGGGAGGGGGACCATTCTTTCTCAAGAGAAGGACCATCCATACTATACTTCCCTCAAGGCCCATCTGGGACCTCCTGATCGCTGTCATTAGGGTCTCCTGCTTGACTTTAGGTATCGCGTAATACATTTACTTCCCTTACAGAAATTTAAGGTTGCGGGGAGCTCCCGCTAAGCTCCCGGGCTCATATGTTAACTTGTGCGAGCTATCCGCTACCTTGCGCAAGCTATCCGCTACCTTGCGCGAACTAGTGCGAGCTAACCAGCAGATCGCGAGAGCCAGCGGGAGCTACACGTTAACTCGCGTGAGATACCCGCTACCTCGTGTTCACTATCATAGATTGTTTCTAGTACTCACCGCAAGTTTGCGCTACCTACATGTAGCATCATCGCAGAGTTTCAAACCTGCTAGCTCGCGAGAGGTAGCGCAAGTTTGCGGGAGCTATCGAAAGTTTGAGATATTTGATAGTCTCTGTACTCTTGAGATTCCACATCATTACTATTCCTGTCCAGCTAGGCCTTCCTTAATCCAACATCTGGAAAATCTGGGTCGGTCTCATGACCAGTGTGTAGGAATACATAATAAAATTTCAAAGTTCCCTTCCACACAAGGCCAAATAATCTGTTCTCTGCAGTGCTACAGATATTTACTTATGTTTTTAATAACATTCTTGTGAATGATAAACTTTCTTGAGATATGGGATTAATGCCCTTTTATTCCTGGTATTTCCTGCCCTGGAAATGGACTACTTTTGAATGGGGAGGGATGGCGTGTGATGCAGTCAGCATTTGAAAAATTGGGGGGAAAAGCTGTTATACATCTCAGTTCAATGGATGTATCTATAAGGGAGAGCCATTTCATGCTGTTTCAGTAGTTTCTGGTAAGTACATGCTCTTTTAAATGATCAAGCAATCATAGCTGAGTTTTGGCTAAAGTGAACATAGTGAGAGTAGGAGAGGGTTTAATTATGAATTTTCTAAATTAGACCTGTCATGGTCTAGAGTATAAGGCATATAATGCATTTAGTAATCCACTAAAACTCCCCTCATGTTATTTCTTAAAGATGAATAGGAATTCAATTTGGATTCATTTGATAGGCCTACCGGTAGGCTATTTCTTAAGCAAAATAAATGTAAGGTGATTATTTAGTTAACCCATGGTTCAATTAGCTATAAAACTTTAAATTTTATTGGATAGTTAATCTACCTTTATGCAAAATTCAGATCTTTTCCCCTAATTTGTTCTGCACGTTTTCAAATAGCTGGTGTATATATAGTACATGTATGCTCACCCTGTCTTTGTTCTGATCTTGACCTACATGTACATCATGAATTTGTGAAATTGTAGGCTGAACCAGGGTCATTGATTTTGTGGATCAGGTTTGATAGGTCGCTGGCTTGCGCAACCTACCACTGGCTTGCGCAACCTACCACTAGCTTGCGCCACCTACCGTTAGCTCGCGCAACCTACCAACAGTAACACAACTCTGGATCTTCGTTAACTAGCGCTGGCTACCATGGACAGCCGCAAACTAGCAATGTTTCAAATGGGAGCTTATTGGTAGCTCCCGGCAAGGTAGTAGCTTGCGGGGAGCTAGCGCAAGGTTGTGGTGAGCTATCGCGAGCTTGCGGGGAGGTATCGCGAGCTCGCGGGGAGCTAGCACAAGCTGGAGTGGGGAGCTGGCGCGAGCTCGCAGGGAGCTACAACGGGGAGCTGGCGCAAGCTTGCGCTAGGTTGCGGGGAGCTATCACTACTTTGCGGGAGCCAACCTGTCGGCCTTATCAGGAGCTAGCGCGAGCTCCCAATGTTTCAAATGGGATCTTATTGGTAGCTAACATTGTAAGCTACCGCAAGCTAACTCTGCAATCTCTCCGCAATCTTAATTATGCCCCCCCTCTAACTAGAGGGGGGGGCATATAGCGATCGCTTTGTCCGTCCGTCCGTCTGTCCGTCCGAATTTCTTGTCCGGGCAATATCTCGGTTAATATTTGATGGACAGGATTGAAACTTGCATGGAATGTGGCCAATGGCTCATAGTTGTGCAGCGTAGAGTTTTTTCCGAGTTCCGGTATGATTTTCAAGAGTTATGGCCCTTTTTCTGAAATCTCTCTGAATGGGACTTGTCCGGGCTGGATCTTGGTTAATATTGTATGGACAAGTATGAAATTTGCATGATATGTGGCCATTGACCCACAGTTGTGCAGCGTAAAGTTTCTCCACGTTTCGCTTATATTTTCAAGAGTTATGGCCCTTTGTTCCTGATTTCTCCGTTAATATTGTATGGACAATTATGAAACTTGCAGGATGTGTGGTCAGTGCCCTGTAGTTGTGCAGCGTGAAGTTTCTCCGAGTTTCGCATATATTTTCAAGAGTTATGGCCCTTTTTTCTTCAAATCTTTGTGAATTGGAACTTGTCCGGGCTGGATCTCGGTTAATATTGTATGGACAATTATGAAATTTGCAGGATATGTGGTCAGTGCCCTGTAGTTGTGCAGCGTGAAGTTTCTCCACATTTCGCTTATATTTTCAAGAGTTATGGCCCTTTTCTCTTCAAATCTTTGTGAATTGGGATTTGTAGGGCTCGATCTCGGTTAATATTGTATGAACAAGTACGAAATTTGCATGATATGTGGTCAGTGACCCATAGATGTGCAGCGTGAAGTTCTCTGTTTTCGGTTATATTTTCAAGAGTTATGGCCCTTTGTTTAAACCTAAGTGAATGGGATATATTTATTTGTCCAAGCTGGATCTCGGTCCATAACCGATTTGAACCAGGAAAATGGCTATATTATATGTTATTCTACATTCCAAAGCAAACAACATAGGTCTTGAAGTATGAAATTGCCCCAAAAACAGTGAATTGGGTGCAAAATTCAAAGTTCACTGATCGCTTCATAATTTCACCACAATATACTCCCAAGAAATGTAGGTCTCATGACCAGGTCACATTTTCGGATTTGGCGAAAGCCCTGGCGACCAGCTTGCATCGAAGCATCGTATTATCACTTGTTGCTTGATACTTGGAATATGTATTATGTGAGGCATGGCAAAAAAGTGACTGAAACAGATTTATAATTATCCAAATTAGGCCTCCACCAACCAATAAAGAACAGAACAATGGCGGGGCAGTGTCGGATTAAAGTAGAAGGGGGGGCATACAATTGAGCAATCTCTGATTGCTTCCTTCCTGTGTTTTCTGTAAGGGTTAACATAGTAGGCCAGTCAAATACTATGAAGTGATAGCTGTTAGGAAAGACCTCCGAAGATGCTCAAAATGGATGTTCGCCTGCTCAAAGATTCACACTCGATTTGTTTGGAAATTAATGGTTAGAAACATATACTTTGTTGTCCCCACCATGTTAGTGAGAGGGAATTATGGAATGCCATTCCTCCATGTGTCCATCCTGGAAGTTGTGAATGCAAGACAGGTAAAAGAATTTTGTGCAGTGCTTCATTACGACATCATTCGTGGTCCTGATTTATCTCTCAAAGGTGGGTGCCTAGTGGGTACGGGTTCCATGTTGCTTCACATCCTCGCGAGCCAGTGTAACGATAGGTTACGATCGATACACTGGCTTGGTTAGGTACCGATAAAAGTTCTGGATATAAATAATTGGAGGGATTTCAACCAATCAGTAAGCGCGCTGAAGCAGCTCGTCCGGCCAATCCGCAGCGAGGTTTGAGTTTTGACTGGTTTGAATTTCATCGCCAGCTAGACTACCTTTGAAGTTAGGCTGAAATCAACATTGGGTGTCAAAGCTAAAACCTCAGACTTCAGATACTGACGCGCTAATTCAAAACAAGCGCTGGGGATGAAATTACGAGATTATGTAATGAACGGAACGACTCGAGAACTCATCCGTTTCACTAAAAAGGTCTAGGTAACCCTCGGCGAGGATTTGGGGATTACCTGGACTTGTGTAGATGCTTGCTTCAATGCATTTTGCTAAGAAGCAACAGACACTTGATAATGTGGTTTCTAGCACTGTTGCATTGCACCAAATGCAAGAAGAATTCGCAAGAAGTTCTAGCAAATCTCCAGAGTAAATTCGTCATAGTCCCAGCAGACAAAGCTCCGAATAATATAATATTCATATGTAAATATTACTATTACCAGGTGCTGGTTAAAGAATTGAGTGTAGACATATCTTCATCAAATACATCTACTTACTCCCAAACTGCATTTACTCTGGAAGATTTATTTAACAATCACAAAAAGTTTCTCAGGGAAAGAGGTATTTGTCTTCCAACCAATCATAGCGACATACCAAAAATATACTGGACTCCCAAAATGCATAAATCACCATACAAAGCTAGATTCATAGCTGGTTCTAGAAGCTGCACCACCAAGCTTCTTTCAACCCTATTGACGAGGGCCCTTCAGGAGGTAAAAGCATTTTGGGAAAGGTATTGCGCCACTATTTTCAAGAACTCTGGCGTTGAATGTATGTGGATATTGAAAAACTCAAAATGTCTTACGGAAGAACTTGATGCTAAAGGTCACATACCGTACAGACATGTATCCACATGGGATTTCTCGACTCTCTATACTACAATCCCTCATCAGGACCTTATTGACCGTATAAGTTCATTAATAGTATCTGTGTTCAAGAAAACTGATCGTAGATATATTAATGTCGGAAGCCATAAAGCATTCTTTAGCTCGACTACATACAAGAGATATCATTCATGGGATGTTTCTTTGTTTATAGAGTTGCTTGAATTTCTCATTAAAAATATCTATGTGAAATTTGGCAACACAATATATCAGCAGCATATAGGTATTCCAATGGGTACTAATTGTGCACCCCTGTTGGCTGACCTGTATCTGTTCTCTTATGAATATGACTATATGCTGGCGCTTTCAAAAACCGATCCACTCAAAGCCCGTTCCTTCTCATTCACCAAACGCTATATAGACGATCTTCTCGCTGTGGATAATCGCTATATAAATGACGCAGTGAAGGATATATATCCACCTTCACTGGATTTGAAGGAAACTACAGATAGCCCTACAGGCACATCTTATTTAGATCTCTATCTCTATAAAAATGAAGCGGGCATTCTCTCTCGTCGACTTTATGACAAAAGAGATGATTACAATTTCGACATCGTAAACTATCCCTTTCTGGATAGTAATATTCCAGTTGGACCTGCATATGGCGTATACATATCTCGCTTAGTAGCATTTGCTAGATCCTGTGTTAAATGTGATGATTTTAATCAACGTCACAAAACATTGTTGCAGAAACTTATAAAACAGGGCTATTCCACCAAGCGCCTCCACTCAAAGTTTCTCAAATTTGGCGATACATATCGCATGCTGATAGCAAAATACGAACGTAGCGTGCAAGATCTATGGCGCTACGTTTCGTAACATGTGTCTAATTCCGCTTAACCCGGGGCTAGGGGCCGTATGAGCCCATGTACTTCAAGATCCTCATGGTACTCATATGAACAGTCACAATCAAAGCGTGGCTGAGGTACATCATTTTTAGATGACGACTCTATAACGAATATTATGGATTAAGAATACTGATCAGCGATACGGATTTGATATTTTGGAACATCATGATGTCTTGCCGGCATCATTGAAAATTGTTGACCGCTTCTCTCTTGCAGGAAACAAGCCTATGTTTATGTATACTTTTGTCTTTTTGAATTTGGTGCTAATACTGTTATATGGAAATGGAATAGGTCTTTGGATTATGGACGCGGATATTCTCTAATGGACGACGGACTAGACGCTTGTAACACAAATAGACCTATATCCACATAATTTCCTCACAGCTGATGCAGCTGACAGTATCACTAGTCTACCCATTTAAGAGACCACATAAACTGGTCCACTGATGTTGACACGATGCCAACCGAGATGGGAGCATCAGTGGACGAGTTTCTTCAAGAAAGGGAAGAAAGGATGTCCAAGTTTAAAATATGTTTTCAACCTTTCATTATAATCTTTGTTGATGATCAATTTGGGTTGTGCAATAGAATAGAAATAATGTTTTCATAGCTAGGCGTGCTCAATGGTTATTTTATGCACGGTTAGTCTGGGAAAGTTGATCAATTTTCCCACACTAACCATGCATAAAATAAAATAACCATTGAGCACGCCTATGGAAATATTATTTCTTAAATAAACACACTCCTATTATGCATGGACATAACTGGTATGCATGCTAAATGTCATATAATATGCAAAATAGTGTGCGAAATACAATTACATATTTTCTGGAAGGTCATTACTTCATAATTCATTGTGCGAGAACCTTGGGTATGAGTATCTTTGAATGTGCCCTTCAAAAAGACCTCTGCTAGTCCTGTCTCAAGAGCTATTTTTAGTCAGTTGAAGATAATTGTGGGGTCCCAGGTTCACCATTTTGATTCAATTAAAAACAATTGATAGAATGATCTTTATACATGTACACGAGGTCCGCTTTCCTGTTCACCAGCTTCACCCCTCTCAATCCCTCAACATATAAAAATTACTATTTGATCTATAGAGGTACTTCAACATTTTGCCATTCCACCTTGCATGTGTAGATCTTTAAGTCCTTTAATATTTTCTGAAATTGCTTAACATGTTAAGTTTTTACGGGGCGATTTAGATCCGTAGGGAGGAAAAACTTTAGCACATTTGGTACCGTTGCCAGGGTGACGGGTTGTTTATTTAACTGCTTTAGGCTTTGAGAGGAAGAGCAGAAGGAAAAGGTCCTCAAGTTATTCAGCTACTGCAGACACTTTGGTCAAATATTTTGGCTAGATTTTGTTTCATCTGGTCTATATTAGTGAAGTTAAATATTTTCTGCTATTCTTATATATGTTCATATGTCATTTTCACAGAGATTTCTTGCTTTAGAGCATGAATACAAAATGGATACTACTCAGAGGTTGACTTGCAGAGTTTTCCTGAAAGGATGTCATAAATCGCTGGTTGATAGAAACTTTATTTAGACCACTTAATATATACAGAAGAAAATTGTTTAAGGCAAACTTATCATATGTTTGCCATGTTGGCAAGAAATTCTAATTTTCTAGGCTTCCATTCTTGCAGAAATTGTATACACGGTATGTAACTTGGAGACTAACACACAAACATCCCCTCCACCAGACCCTCTATACCATTTAGAGCATAGACACACGCATGACCGAGGTCAATGGCTTGGTTCACTTAGCTGATAGGGTCAAACTCCAAGTCATGTTTAGATAGCAGTGATCTACATGTACAAGTCTGCATGCAACCATTGTCATAATTTGTAACCTTCCAAACTAGGGGTGTACTGGCAGGAGGAGATACATGTAAATAATATGATGCCATGAGAGGATACATCCCAGCATAGATCCAGTCCATCTAACCATGAGGATTTTACATTGTATCTCAATATTCATTTTTTGTCATTTACTGCTGAAGGATATGCTTTCTATAATCTGAAAAATGTATAAATATTTTACAAATATTGGTAATATGCAGAGAAGACATTATTTATCATTTCATCAGGTTGGTTTCATAATAAATGTCTGTCCCATCAGTCACAAGTTATTTTTTTAAAATATATATATGTGTACAATTACACTAATGCACTAGAGATCCTTATTGAGAGAAATGTGTGAGACTACAAATTGTATGGCTCTTCGCCATGGGACTGAACATAAAAGAGTTAGAGGAATTATTCCAACAGCCTATTTTACATTTAAATAGCCCCGTTTCAGTGCCTAAGGCTCTAGTTTAACCTACACGATGTTGAGTAAAATCTGCACTAGTAATCTTGTGTAAATGGGGAATGATGTCCATGACTGCCATTTGAGCCATTTTTGCAACAGTGGGTTAACAATAGCCTTAAGGATAGCTATCCCCTTAGAGGCAGTTTTTGCACCCCCATGACAATTTGTCGTCTGTATCAATAAATATACAAGATAACCATAATAAACTATATATCTTATGAAAGCATACATCATAGGGATTCCAACTATATGATTTGTATAACTGACGCTGCTACTGTGTAGAAAATATTCTAATTTTAAAAAATTTAAATGAAAACAATAGCATCCATTTTTCAATTGAAATTTCATGAAAACTGTTGGTCTTGTTTCAACTTTGATGGTATACCTTGGTAGGAGGCAATTCGAAGTGGTAAGCTTTATCTCATTTTTTTAAATTTTTGCCTGGTTTTGTTTTTATAGCTATTTTACTAAAATAAATTGAAAAAAATGTACTTTTTTACGGTCGTTTGTCTTAAAAGTTGAATAATTAAAAAACTAATCCGAACTTACAAAAAGTGAGATAATGTTTACTAGATCACCTTATAAGTAACAAGCATGCCAAATTTCAAAAGCGTAGCATGGATAGTTTTCGAGAAATAAACGTTTAAATCTCGGATTTTGTACAAAAATGAAAGGCTAGAAATCGGGCAAAATGTGTCTAGCTATAGCCTAAATCTGATGAATTAATCCCTATTTTTTGCTTGAATTCTATTGTCAAATACATTTTTAATCTGTCTAATGGGACCTACTCGAATTCCTGTTTATTCTGGATAACTACTACACGAAGGTTTTTTTCATCAAGTCGGTTTAAAGTCCAATTTAAACTTTAAAAACCTGCTAAAACTTGTTCACACCTGTGTAGATTACTTCGCGGCGGGTGTCCGAGTGAAGTGTCGCTGTCATAATTAGAAACAAAAACACAGGAAGGAAGCAATCAGAGATTGCTCAATCGTATGCCCCCCCTTCCACTTTAATCCGACACTGCCCCGCCATTGTTCTGTTCTTTATTGGTTGGTGGAGGCCTAATTTGGATAATTATAAAAATTCTGTTTGTCACTTTTTTGCCATGCCTGCCATAATACATATTCCAAGTGTCAAGCAACAAGTGATAATACGATGCTTCGATGCAAGATGGTCACCAGGGCTTTCGCCAAATCCGAAAATGTGACCTGGTCATGAGACCTACATTCCTTGGGAGTATATTGTGGTGAAATTATGAAGTGATCAGTGAACTTTGAATTTTGCACCCAATTCACTGTTTTTGGGGCAATTTCATACTTTAGGACCTATGTTGTTTGCTTTGGAATGTAGAATAACATATAATATAGCCATTTTCCTGGTTCAAACTGGTTATGGACTGAGATCCAGCTTGGACAAATGAATATATCCCATTCACTTAGGTTTAAACAAAGGGCCATAACTCTTGAAAATATAACCGAAAACAGAGAACATAACGCTGCAATCTATGGGTCACTGACCACATCATGCAAATTTCGTACTTGTTCATACAATATTAACCGAGATCGAGCCCTACAAATCCCAATTCACAAAGATTTGAAGAAAAAAGGGCCATAACTCTTGAAAATATAAGCGAAATGTGGAGAAACTTCACGCTGCACAACTACAGGGCACTGATCACATATCCTGCAAATTTCATAATTGTTCATACAATATTCACCGAGATCCAGCCCGGACAAGTTCCAATTCACAAAGATTTGAAGAAAAAAGGGCCATAACTCTTGAAAATATATGCGAAACGCGGAGAAACTTCACGCTGCACAACTACAGGGCACTGACCACACATCCTGCAAATTTCATACTTGTCCATACAATATTAACCAAGATCCAGCCTGGACAAGTCCCATTCACAGAGATTTCAGAAAAAGGGCCATAACTCTTGAAAATTATACCGGAACTCGGAAAAAACTCTACGCTGCACAACTATGAGCCACTGGCCACATTCCATGCAAGTTTCAATCCTGTCCATCAAATATTAACCGAGATATTGCCCGGACAAGAAATTCGGACGGACAGACGGACGGTACGACAGACGGATGGATGGACAGACGGACGGACAAAGCGATCGCTATATGCCCCCCCTCTAGTTAGAGGGGGGGCATAATAAGGATGTTTGCATGGTTTTGATCAGAAGGGGGTACATTAATGTAAATAAGTAGGACTAATAGATAATTAGCTTACCATAATACTGCGGAAATGAGTTTTGGAAAGGGAAATTTAACAGACAAAATAATAGTAGCCAAGCCCAGGCTAAGGCAATCTGTTTAATTGTTCCAGTGCCTCGGAAACTAAATTTTTAATCCTAATATTGAAGCACTTCAATTTATAATTTTGATTTCATTTTTTCACCAAATGTTATAGGAAATAGTGAATATTTGAATGAAGAAATAAAAAAAAATGACCAATTTTGACCCTCTAAGGGGATAGCTATCCTTAAGCAGAGTATGCATTTCAGCAGCGGGGTTAGGAGTATACAGACTCCTCACATAGGGCAAAATGTGATTAATGATATTCACAAAGAGAGCGAGAGATTAGATATTTGGCACAATGCTTTCTTATGAAGACCTCTACATGTACATCAAGTTCACTCCGGACTGACCTTGACCTGTTTTGATAGGTCACTGATCAAAATATGAACAGCAGTCATCTTTGCCTGTGAACGCAATAACCGGGAGTAATTCCAGTGTTTTATCATGGTGTGTACGTCTTGCCAATCTTTTTTTGGAATGTAAAATGGATGTCAAACATGACCTGAAAAGAAGCTCATTTATAGGAAATTAGTCTTGCATTTTAGATCAATGTTCATTATAGCTAGGTCAAGGTCAGTTATATGCAATAGACTTCAGGTCCATCATCAGTTGCATGTCATATAAATTTAGAAAACACAGATATATATATCGTACTAATAACAGAAATTAACAAAATACATCAAGGTCAGTCATTTTCAACACTTTTGGACCATCGCCTGATTTATACATAGTATAAATTTGGGGCCCTGTGGGGCTTTCGGGGATTGACCTGGGATGTTGTTGTGCACACCACAGGTCATGATAAGAATAGGCCTCAGCTCCTCGGACAGCTTGTCATAAGAGGTGACTAACTGAGGCACCCGTGGGGTTCCCGGGTGTGAAAAGGAATATGACCCCACCTGTGAAAAGGAAATTTAGGACCCAACATCGTGATATGACTGAAATATAGTTGAAAGCGACGTTAAATCATATTCACTCATTAAATTTGGTTAGTCTAGCCATATTTCTTTGTGTCAAGGTCGGTCATTTTCAATTCTGATCTATCGCCAGCTGCATATGCGGTAAGAATTTAAATGCCTGGCTATAATCCTTCTTGAGATATCGTGTCCACAACATGGACAGATAGACAGGCAAAATTGCCCGAGGGGTGATAAATCATTTAAAATAGAACGAGGCAAGTCCGACAACTTGACTAGTTAATTTGATAACTAAGGCAGCATGATGCTTATCGAAATAGCGCATTAATACACATGAGATTGATCTAATCAAAACCCCTCGGCTTTCCCCACCCCAGTGATTGAGACCCATGTGTAGTGTGAATTGGGGAAGAGATAGTTCTATGTGGGATGATCAAGATGTACTGGTACTTAGTTACATTCAGGCATATAGGACAGAAATAGAAAAATTATATATCTGTAAAGGGGCATAACTGTGTAAAATATGGGTCGAGGGAGCCACTTTCGATAGGCGTCTGACAGCACTCTGTAAAATAAGAACCGAGACAAATAGGCTGTACCGAACACAGATCTACAGATATAGCTTGTACATTCAGCTACAGATAACAAAATCGAAGATTATTACATCTGAAAGGGGCATAACTCCATAAGCCGAGGTAAGTAATCCTTGGTTGGCTTGTAGAATACAACAATATAAATAAGTTTCCAAAATATAGTAGCTATACCGAACACAGTTTCGCAGATATAGTTGGTTACATTCAGGCATATAGGACAGTAATAGAAATTAATATATCAGTAAAGGGACATAACTCTGTAAAGTATGGGCCGTGGGGAGTCACTTTTGATAGGCATCGGACTTGGCACTACTGTAAAATAAGAACTGAGACGAATAAGCTGTACCGAACACGGATCTGCAGATATAACTTGTACCTTCAACTACAGATAACAAAATCGGAGATTATTACATCCAAAAGGGGCATAACTCCATAAGCCGAGGCGAGTAATCCTTTGTTGGCTTGTAGAATACAACAATATAAATAAGTTTCGAAAATATAGTAGCTATACCGTACATAGTTCTGCAAATATAGCTGGTTACATTCAGGCATATAGGACAGAAATAGAAATTAATATATCTGTAAAGGGGCAGAACTCTGTAAAATATGGGCCGAGGGAAGCCACTTTCGATAGGCGTCTGACTTAGCACTCTGTGAATAAGAACCGAGACGAATAAGCTGTACCTAACACGGATCTGCAGAAATAACTTGTACATTCAGCTACAAATAATAAAATCGGAGATTATTACATCAGAAAGGGGCATAACTCCATAAGCCGAGGCGAGTAATCCTTTGTTGGCTTTTAGAATACAACAATATAAATAAGTGTCCAAAATATAGTAGCTGGTTAGATTCAGGCATATAGGACAGAAATAGAAATTAATATATCTGTAAATAGGCGTCTGGTTTAGCACTAGATAAATAAGTGTTGAAATTTTGGTGGTTGTGTCTCAAGCGGTTTTGCCTAAAATGTGGTAACGGACGGACGGACGTACATGGCGACGACAATACCCCGAGGCCAAAATGGCCGAGGGGTAAAAAATGAGTCCTATTCACATATTGACCAGTGACCTATGAAAACAGGTCATGGTCAGTCCAGACTCCAGAGAGAAAGCATTGTACCTCAGATTCACTCTATTTCATAACTTTATTAGAATATAGCCACAACTGTTCCTATCAATAACCTTCGGATGATAGTGGCGATAACCCGTACCGTGTTCATTTTGATGCTCGTTATTCGCTTTCCTTCGTCCACGCTTGTTTCCGGCGGTGGTAATCAGCTGTGCAAGAGCCGTTTTCACATCGACCCCGACTTTCCCCATGTTACGGTAGACGCCATTTTGTATAACTGCGCATGCGTAGTGGCCCAAATACACGCAAGATGGCGTCTACCGTAACATGGTGAAAGTCGGGGTCGATGTGAAAACGGCTCTTGCACAGCTGATCACCACCGCCGGAAACTTTAATAAAAGCGACAAGCGTGGACAAGAAGGAATTAGCTTCCCGAAAATAACAGGTAAGGAGCATCAAAATGAACTTTTATACGGTACGGGTTATAGCACACGGAGATGAATGAACGCCAGGTGTGACTATCATCCGAAGGTTATTGATAGGAACAGTTGTGGCTAATTAGAATATTGCGTTCACAGGCAAAGATGACTGCTATTTACATTTGGACTGGTGACCTATCAAAACAGGTCAAGGTCAGTCCGGAGTTAACTTGACCTACATGTAGAGGTCTTCATAAGAAAGCATTGTGCCAAATATCTAATCTCTCGCTCTCTTTGTAAATATCATTAATCACATTTTGCCCTATGAGAGGAGTCTGTATACAACTAGATTGTAACTGCCACTGCTGCAAAGCGTACTCCTCTTAAATAAAAGCCAATGTATGTGCAGCATGTGTCCAGGCAGAAACAAACGGATACAAATCAAAACCACCAGATGGGACAAAATATATGGCACATTGCCTGGCGCTGAATATGGGAATATTCGGATAAAGTGTTAGTCATAAATACTATTTGGAAAGTCTATTTATCAGACTGGTCTACATCCTGAAGGATAATCCCTCTATTATGGCTTGGCTTTGTCAGATGAATGAGTGAGCGATGAGTATGATTTAACGTCATATCACGACGAACACCCGGCCGAGTTTCTTCAAAGAATCTTTTAAGCAACATGGGTGAGCGAGTGAATACAATTTAACATCGCTTTCAACAATATTTCAGCTATATTATCACCACTTTGAGGTTTCCCTGGAAAGCCCCAGATTGGCTATGTACGGAAGGCCAGAAGGCTCCGCATCACAAAAATAACTCGCTTGGCAAATACGAAAGTAACCAGTGATCGTGCGCTTTGGACAGAGGGGATGTGGCTTATACGATATTCGCCCCACCGTGGGTATACTTTCCTTCCAGATCAAATAAATAAACAAGTCATTATGTAGGGTTTCTTGATGCTCTCTTTCTTTACTAAGTCTGTCACCAATAAATCCTATTGTTTACATCTTTACAACTTTCATATATATATAACCAAAACCACCTACAGCAAGTCACCCCTCTAAAATAGGGTCATATGAAACCTTAATTAAATAGTCTGATCCGTAATATCGAAACTGCTCCCTGACCTTGTCGGCATGCTGGGTGACAAAGTGGGCAAGTCATTTGGCTCAGACCAGGACCTAAATATGGGGGGGAGAGGAAGAGGCCTAATTGACATAGGCGTCGAGGTTACCAAAGGAATATTGGCCCCCAAATTGTCCTGTGAAGAGGTACTAGAAGGAAAACCCTCTATAGGATGATCGAAGGTTCCTGATGCATTCAAGGTAGGTGTTCTCAGATAAAATACCGTTGTTTTTGTCAACGAACATGTTCTGCAAGTAGACACCACAAATAACCTGGTTTTTATGGCATCACAAAACAAATACGGCTCAACTAGACAGTTGGTTCCCAACAATAAATTTTCCATCTCTTTTCCATATTATAGCGAGTTTCTAAACTATCTATATGAAGATGTTCATACTCACATAAACTTTTGCGAAAAAGCCCCACTTGTTCGTCTGGAATTTGGCTCTGTTATATCTTCAGTTGGCTTCCACAGAATCCCGTCACGAGAGTGTGCGTGGATTCATACCAACTTCTTATATTTATACAGGGCCAAACTCCCGGGGAATGTTTTGCATGACGCGGAATTTATTCCATGCCCCGATCTCATTGGTCAAGGTTCTCGTACCATGGATCGAACTTCTAATAATCTGATCGTTATATCAGATAACAGTCTCCTCGCATATTATGATTTTTCCTGAGCCATCCTATACTATCTTAGTATATTGTATTTAAAATCTTTTTTCCTTTTTATTATATTCTGTAGGGGAAATATTAAGATTTTTTCCTTTTTTCTATATTCTGTAGAGGAGATAATTTACGGCTTCCATCATTTTCCTATCCTTGATTTATCCAAGGGCTAGTAATCTCCTCTACATTCGATCAAGTATTTGTACCTTGAAGTCATTAATCTTGGAAGATAACATTCCTCTGTGACTGTTTTATTTCTTCTCTAGCCAAGACACTAAAATCAGGTATTTCAAAATTATACCTTGGGGTCAGTATTTTTACACCCAGATTAATCGACCATCACATACTATACTATCGGTGCGATTAATCTATGCATTTTCCATATATATGATTCTTATTCCTTCCAGCCTTATCAACAGGATACATTTTTCCTGACCCCAGCCATTTTAATTTGCTTGCTTTTTCTTGCCGAACATTTCATATAAAAATGCTCCTAACACAGATTAATCATACAAAGATATTTCCTTGTTAAATGATTAGACAATTAACTTTTGCCTTTACACAAAATAATGACTCACTCATCAGCATTTATTAACTGGGCTGGGAGGTCGCATAAATGACCACAGTTTTTCTCCATGGACCACCTTGGTGTGTTATTGGCAAGTGTATTTTTCTGTATTGCCTGAGCGGCAAGCATCTGGTCTCCAGTTCCAAAGTGGTTATTCGTGTTCCCTCAAGCATGTGGCAAGTTAATCACATTCCAGTGATAAATTATTCATACTCTAGTTGAACTGAAATTTCAAACAAGAAAACTATATGTTATTCCTGTATCCCAATTTCAGAGTACGGCCCTACAAGTTTTACTAAAGTTTCAAGTTTCATAATCAATTATCATATTTGTTCTATGATATAATATTTCATATTTGTTCTATAATACAATATACTCCATGGTCGACGAATTTCGGACCCCGAAATTGGAAATATGACCATCAAAACCATAGAACTCAAAAGTCGGCCAGACCAAACTATCGCTAGGGGGTGACATATAAAGAGAAAATTTTTTTTTAGATATATAAATATATGCATCCCGTGACCCAAAGAGTTGTAATAGTATGTAACATATAGCCACATGGGTGTGGAGTCGTTGAAGGACACCAGGAAGACACCAGTCGGTGGGATGTGCCTCGGGTGGGGAGGTCATCCGTGTCGGAGCCAATTTTGTGCGTATTAAAATTGCTCATGGTCCGAGCTGGAAAGCATGGTGTGCCAAATTGTACCAGAAAATGTCTCTCCACTGCCTTAGTGTATCAAGCGGGCGTTCATATAACGTACGATGAAATCTAGAAACCATATTTCATGTCGTACAACAGTACTTAGTACGGGAATTGTACCAGAAGAAATATTCGGCGTGATAAAGTGGTCTTACGTATGATATATTGTGCATATCATATCCAGGATGTGAGAGTTTACAGAAATTGAACGTTCATCTGTGTGACGGAAGAAAGACAGCCAATATAACCATGATGGGCTATTAAAAACGAATTTTACATTGTTGTTCAGTGGTAGACTGACAAAAATCCGCAGATTGAAAATTTTCCAGAGATAAATTACGTCAATGTCTTCAGTCCATGGCTAAACATACCCCGTGGGATAACATGACAGTGATCTCACTAGAAAGGCGTGATCTGGAGCACATTGAAACAATTGTGCATAAGCCATTCGCAAGTGATTTAATTAATTAATATATTTCTATGATAGAAAAGTGAAAATAGAGAAACAGGTAGACGTATCTAATACCAGATTATTAAATTCAATATTAATAGTTTCCATTCCTGTGGAAATCGCATGTGATAAAATATTAAGTATGATTATACAAAAACGATATTTTGTGTACAACATTCAAGGATTATTGAACAGTGTGAACAATACATGAATTCCTTGGATATGAGACCTTAATAGAACATTACAAACGACGATGGAATCCACAAACAGGTAAGTGCTTATATTTTTTTTCCACAACAAATATATATATCTGTATTATCTTCTATAGCTGGGAATAAAATATCATAACCATATGATTGTCTTATTGTTATATGCTAGCACCTGATATCAGTAATTATATACGATTATATCATATTATTTATGAATTAGGGATGTAGATGTTTCATCCAGAAAGATAAAACAATCAAAAAGATATGTATTTCTATAATTATAAATGAATAAGAGTAGGAATATTCCAATGACATTAATTGCGTGTCCCTTCGAGGAGCACTAGACTAAACTCGGGACATCCTATCCCTAAAAGAGAAGATGCCACAAGTTTTATGTCGACAAAAAGACGGTACAACAGCGTCATGAATCATCCAAAACATTTACAAATTATTAACTACTATGTATGAAGTAGATAATTCTTAATTTTCCAATGTCTGTCAAATAAAGACATTTGAGTGAATATAATGAACATTTACAAAAGGTATACTAGGCTTCATACATAGAATTCAAAACATTTTGATTAAATGACGTGATTTTGGAAGGAGGCGAACATGACTGCCTCTACATACAGTTATGTATGGGTCACTTACCAAAATAAATCAGATCCAAAGACACACAATATCTACAACACGCCTTGCAATGGTCCACATGCTTTGAGATAACAGGAATGGCTCACATTATCGACATATGTGTAATGAAGGAACGCCTTTCAAAACAGCATTATGAGCCACCGATCTTTCAGCATGGATCACATCTGCAAGTGTGATATCTCAAAAGGGGTTTAGTGAACCCAACCAACCGAATTCTCCATTCATCCGAATTGAAGACTGAATTGGGTCTCGAGGTCGCACAGAGGGGTAATGGGTTCTCGAAGGAACTGGTCTCTTTTCCCGCTCTGCAAATTGGCGTAAAATGGTTTTGGGTGTTTTACCCGAATGGTATAGCTGGCTGTCCACGTACACAGCACGACAGTTAGGACATTCCCCATGGACTTTGAATGAATCCATAAAGCAGTGGGAATGAACTAAATGATAACAACATTGAAGAAATTGACACTCTTGATTCATGCCAGCAAATTGAGCAGCGCGATGGATATCAATATTACATAGACAACATTTGGATATTGAGGGCTGCTTCGACCAGAAGCGGGAAGCCTTCCTAGAAAAATCGCGAATATGCCGATATAAATGGCGATGCACTAATAATGTAGAGCCTGGTCTGCGAGGGGTTATTAATTTAATTACAGAACTGGGCGATATGCCATACGTATCCTGTATATACTGGAGAGCGCGACGAACCCAAGGGTCATCTTTTCCCCAGACAGACATTAACTTAACAATCATTTCCGTATGTCTGGTAGGTGCTAAAAGATGGGCTAAAGCCATATAGTATAATTTAGAACTGCAAAAATATTCAGCCAACGCGAAAAATGACGGGATGTCAATTCTATTCATCATGTGCAATAGAGGATGGTCTCGCCCTGTTAATGCCCAGAGAATGGCATGGAACAAAGGTTCCTTATCAGCAGACATTGCCAGAGTGTGACGTATGTCATTGAATAAGGGCGGTCGCATCATCTGGGATGAATTAGAGTAAAAGGAGAACTGCGCTCGAAAATAATCTGAATTCCGGCACAGTTGGTCCATCTGATATTGCGTAAATATGTGTGACATATTTAGCTTCAGTCTATCGCGAGAAGTCAGGTGGTTACCAAACCTGCTCCCTGTAAAAATAAAAAGAATATAGTTTATATGACTTTCAACAAAAAAATTATTTAATTTATCTAACACCAGACATAACATTACTCAGTAACATATTGTTGTAACGGAAGTGAGGGGAGGGGAGGGCGATAGTATTCCTGGAAATAACCATCGCAAGCTCGACAAGGAACAGGATAACCTGTAGAGATTTGAATATTTAATAATTTGGTAGCGCATTTTTGATGTACTCCGCTTAAACAACATGGAGCAAAACGTGCCACCGCGTTTCTACCTTTGATAGGGGAGCGATATACTAGAGGAAACTCGCAAATGCTGCAAGTCGCGTTCTGTCCTAAATGGTCCCAGAAACGGTTATATTCCTCAATTGGGCCGCTTAATGCTTCAGCCCAACTGTATGGCAGTGTACCGAAAACACGGCTTTCGATTCGTTGGGTGCGGAGGCGAATTTGAGAGTCACTAATTCCCAAATACTGAGCCAACCAATCTTTCAGCTCGGGTGCAAATAAATCTAACATGCCGGGATCCTTCTCGACACAACTCCATAAAAGCTGGAATGTATCCGGTCGAGAAAATTGACTTACAAGTTTGCCCCATAGCCAAGCATCGCCGATGTAATGGGCTACGTCAAATAGATAACCCGCGGCATGCTTATAAGGGAATAAAGTGGGACTCGTGACTCCAGGGATAGTCACAAGGGCCTGTATGGCAGCTTTTTGATCCAAAACACGAAAACACGCTTTCACAGCATCCCAATAGTGAGATACGGCTCGTTGTTCCTTTATATAATTGAGTTCATATCGTAAATCAGGTAAACCTTCCGTGGGAATTGTCACCGACAACTCATACAAACAATAGATGGTATCAGCCTCCCATTTAGTGCAATACTGTAGGATAGGGTGAGGTGCAAGAAATCCTAGCCTCTCCTGAAGACGTTGATATCTTAGAACGGGGCAAGAAGCCGTGTAGACAACAGTGGGCATACGTGACATACCTGTAATTAAGGTGCTGATTTATGAAATTATTTGAAAACTTCAATATGGTGTAATAACCTCACAGGACTGCAAAAGAAACAAAAGAAAATCATAAGTAACATAACAAAGAAAGGATGATCAGTGGCATTTCCCTTATTCCGACAATGGGAACAGGTGATCCGGAATATTGGTCGCAAGTGTTTTCAAACATAGGAGACTGGTAAATTTGGGTTAGTTTGAACATGATTATTGCGCGGTACCTTGTCCCTTATTTTGATAGGCACACGTGTATATAGACCACATGTTCCAAACAGTAAGCCTACTCTACAGTCAGCAGACGTCGTGATTTTCCGAGCCCGTTCATACATTCCAAACGGAACGGAAAGGAGGGGGGGTAGGGTGTAACGGTAACTTGAGTTGGCAACCTGCAATTCTGTGTCATTCCAATCAATACGTAAATGTGTGGTACAGCACGTTACAATGTAATCCAAGATCACAATGTTATGAGACGCCAATGTCAAGGCCGGAGGTGGTCCAGGGATTTTCAACACTTCAAGGACAACATAGCCTTTAGAATTAGCTATTTCCAGCACAAGTTCAGTGGAAATCGGTGAGAAATACCTTGTAAAATTCCGCATAGGATTACTCCAATATGAACTCTTGCGACACAGTTTATACGTTAGCTTGATCAATTTGACTATCACAACAAAAGTGAAAAGAATAACAAGACATATCCATAGAGTTCGTGGTATCTCGATATTGGCGGAGTCGATTAGGGGCATTGACGGTGGCGCTGGTAATAGGGGTGTAAAAGTTGTGCTTTAGCCTGTGGGGTTGCCATGGACCCCATCAACAACTTTGACATACTTTGATGTTTGACACCGAGAACACCAACAACAACAAGAAGGACAGCACACGTTCCAGCTGCAGCCAAGCCTGCATACTGTTTAACAGGAGCCGCCTGGTCATTCACGTGGGGTAAGAGGTCAAACATATTCTTGTCAGATCCGGTCATGTAAGGGGTGTCACCTCTCTTAATGGTGGCTACTAATTTATTCAAATCTGCCGAGAGCTTATCAGTCGCTACAACATTAGTTTGATCAGCGCGTTTGATGTCAAGTGGGGGAGGGTCAGCTATTTGAAGAGATTTATTCAAGGTTTTAGCACCCTTGAAACTGATCAAATCAGAGTGGTTAAACCATTGATAGAGATATAACAAATTAACCGCCTTCTCATATTTAAGCCTAGTTCAACTAGTATGGGTGCATTTATTTAGACTGGGTGCCAGATAGAACTTTTTCGTTTTCAGCGAACACAAGCACGTCAGGGAAATCACCGCAAATTGACGAGGTACCATTGACTTAGGGGCGTCTCGGTCACACGTCATGGTCCATTCATCTGATGGAGTCGTAACCGAAAAATATTGTCCCTCACCTAAAGAAAACATTCGTGGGACAGGATCGGAAATTGGGGTATAGGTCATATGACACAAGCGATGCGCCTCTTCCGGTTTATCGAAAAACAGAGCTGCTGTACACGTGGGAGTGTGTCTATTATATACTGGCAGCGTTTCTGTACATTGTCTCAAAGAAATTCCTTTGCATCCTGCGTATTCGTCTGCTGTCAGTTCAATGAAATATTGATTGTCTTCTGACACAGCGAAATACGGAGTCAAATTGTTAAGCTTCGTTTGTCCTGTGGAATTGTGTTGTGACGTTGGTAAAGGAAAGTCAGTCACTTTATACACCCGAAATATACTATTGTATGACGTCAGAGGAACCTGTATTTGTACATACAGATATTCTCTAGTTCCATGAAAAATAGTATTTGGTACCCCGTATATCGAGGTCGGGTCAGGGTTTGATATTTTGAAAGGGGCATTGCCGTGCATCAAGTACTTTAGTTATTTCTCGGAAAATAGTCATGAGATCAGATAGTGGCACCAACTTTGGGCTTAGATAATTTTGCATTAACAATTCTACCGCCGCTAGTCGTTCAGAAGATATATCATTAGCTATCTGCATGGTTTGGACGTCCTGTGCAGCGACCGCAACGAGGTCATGCACTACCGCTACATGTGCTTCATGCACTATTTGTATATTATGTAATATAGATTCCAATCTTGCAACTTGTATGTTCGTCCTATTTTCTAATAATTCGGTCAACTTCCGGTTTTCGTGGATCTGATCCAGAAGGAACTCATATCGTTGATCGGCTATAGCGATGTACGACAAAAGTTCACCTTTAACTACCATAGTGTTAAAATGATTCAAAGCGACTTCCTTGGCTATTACATTGACATGTCCTGCTAATTTATTCAAATCCCTAACCGTGGCTGTGCCAAACAACGTCTTCGAAATTGAACTAACGAAGCCAAATAACGCTCGAGCGGGGCGTAGTTTACTGTCATAATATCCAGTTCTTCTTTCAGGTCCTACCAAGGATTGTATCGCGGCATTATTTTGCTGTATATTACGAAAAAGTAACTCCGACTGTTGCTTTTGGACCGGCATTAATCTAATATAATGCTCACACATCTGTATTATAGCTTGCACAAAAGCGAATTTGACTTTATTCTTAGTTGTATTATTAATAGCCCACAGAAGTGGCATATTACATAATGGTACTTTCCTCGGAACCGGAGGACGACTCAAATGCCGTATTTTGAAGATGTGTTGCCAATGAGACGAAGCATCATCAATTATACCCGACGCAGTGAAGAAAACACCAAAGTTTGGTCGAGCTATGAACTTTGTCATCTTATGCTCCAGATTCCCATCTGATCCAGTTTTACGAGAAAATGTCTTAGAAGGTGTGACCAGAGGACTACTCAAGAGACACACTACAATAATGATCATACAACGATCCATTATTTTTAGGTAAGTACGGCGTATTTATCCACCAATAACTTACACTGCCCTAGGGTTATTATGGCTAGTTCTTCCGGTGCTGGAAATTTGAGGTTTTCTGCGTCCAGAAAGTTCAATTCAACACCGTGCCACAATAGTTGGATCACTCCACTCTCACTTGCGCTGGGCGAAGGGAATGACAAAGTCAATATCTCTGTGGAAACTGTAAAAACAAAGTGATATATATATTATTCCATACCCACCTTTGTTTTCAGTTCCTTGGAGATTATTTTCTCGTATCTGGCACTGTGGAAACAATGAAGTATATTAAACAAATCACATCATCACATCATTATTATTTTTGCAGAAAACTCCTTATTCCATCATCATAATTATTACTACTATAGGTTGACACAGTTCTCTAGACGAACTCGCTCACATTCACCTGACTAGGTAAGTACTTCTTTAATTATTAACATCATATTGCTTACATAAGCTCCTTATGTCACTAATTCACTTCTCTAATTTGTATTCAAATTCTTCATTAAATATTTCATCACTCATCATTCTTCTGATAACTCATTAATCCCATAATTTAAACATGTCGTGTTTCCATAATTATCACGAACAGGCAGGGTACCCTGAAATATTTTAAAGACCTTTATCCATGGTCCAAATCATCACTATTTTTCAATTATCATGGGGAATTTCTAATCAATCACACAACTAATTATCTCCACTATTAATTCAATCTCACTTGGTTCAATATTTTCTCTCCTATATTGTACAATTTCTGAACGGAAATCACAATTCAGGTTATCAGTCTGTAGGGGAATTGGCACCTCACTAGAACATAACAACCGCCCTCATTAATATACACATTAATCTACGAGGATAGGAGAAGAGGTCATTCATCCCTGGTGAGTCATTGTTCTACTAAGTCTTTAAACATAAACTTTTGGAGCTTGTCTTAAAATACGAACATTCTTCTCTGCAATTATTTCTCTATCTTCTACAGACAATTCATCTTCAGGAACCCAAGTCCCAATTTTCTTATTTGTCTGATCTGCATATATCACATAGTAATGGATCTTTCCATTTCCATCTTTCTTTCCTTTTAAGACATTCTCAATTGTCTTAACTTTATTTTGCAGTAATTCTTCATCAGTTGGCCTGGGGAGCATGGGCGTAACTATTTCCTTTCCCACAACATATCCTCGGTCCACAGTCATATCTTTGTTTTGAACTGGCTGCCTGACATTCTCAAAAAGTCCCAGATCATCTATTTGATCGGGTTGGATAATGTCTTGAGCCTGTTCGGTCTCGTTAACTTGGGGCGTAGGGGTCATTCCTACGTCTCCATTCTGCTTCTCAACACGAACTACAATAGTTTCTGAATCTTCAGGGATAACGGGTAACGGCTCGACTATCTTAGTCCCCTTCGTTACAAAGTTATCTTTTGGTATCTCACTTTCATCAATAACTAGTGCGTCATCATCCTCAATGTGGACAAGGTTCAACAAAGGTTTTGTAGGGCCCACGTGGCGGTCAATACATTTCTTCAATCGGTTGCTATGGACAATACTCTTGACCAATTTATTTGATTGAACATTCCTAATTTTAAAGTTCAACAACCCAACTTTAGTAACGACTCTAAAAGGACCTACCCATTTCGAATTTAACTTTTTCGAAAAGTGTTTAGGGGTCACTGGTAACCATAGATAAACAATATCTCCAACTTTGATATCTGGGTCCTTACATCTCATGGCATACCACTTTTTCATTTCATGTTTATTGTCTTCCAAGTTCAAGGCTGTTGCCTCCTCTAGACTCGTTATACGTGTCAAAAGTTCCTGTAAACCAGCTGACACAGTTGTCGTTTGTTGCAATTGTTGCAATAATGCACTATCTATAGGGAGAACAGGCTCCCTGCCATACATTAACAAGTACGGGGAAAAACCCGTAGCTTTGTTATGTGTTATGGCATGGGCGAATCTCGCCGCTGGCAAGCATAAATCCCAATTACTTTGGTCTTCATCTACATATTTCCTAATTAAGGAACCCAAAGTGCCATTTTGACGTTCTACTTCTCCCTGGGAAGTGGGGCTATAGGCAGAGCTCGCAACTTGATGTGTCTCCATTAGTTTACATAACTGGCCTACTACAGCACTCAGAAAATTCGTTCCCGGTCACTTTGCAGAATTATCGGGCTGCCGTATCTACAATAAACGTGATCAAACAAAGCTTTAGCAGTAGTGACTGCTGTTATATCACTTAATGGAATACTTTCGACCCACTTACTAAAATTCTCCACACAGACTAAGACATATTTATTCCCTCGTTCAGTTCTCTTAAAAGGACCTAAAATATCGATCTGCCATCGTTCGAACTGTCGACCTACAGGCAAAGGGAGGAGAGGTGCTCTATCATCTTTTCTACGAGGACTAAACATAGTACATTGGGGACACGACTTGACCCAATTAGCTATGTCTTTATGCATACCTGTCCAATAGTACGAGACTTGTATTGACAGTGTTGTCTGTTCTATCCCTCGATGACCTGCCATGGCGTGGTCATGATAAGCTTGAATTACTTCACTTATCAGATTCTTTGGGACTACTGACGTTTGAGTTGAACATTTGCAGGCCCTCTTATTTTTCTATTCCACCAGTGATACAATATTCCATCAGTGAGATCATAATTGTCTATTTGATAGAACAATTTCCTAGCTTCTTTATCATCCTCCGGGACTTGACCCGTCTGAAAATACTCAATGAGGGTGACTAAAGAGCGGTCCAACAGTTGTTCCTGTTTAACTCTTTCCAGAGTCAGATAAGGAGGCGGTATGTCTTCATTAAGACTCTCCTGGCCATTTTGATTCTTAGAAGATATTACCTCAAAACTTGACCTGTGTGTTTGTATGGCATCCAAATATGGGTTCACATTTGGTTCGAGGTCTTCCTCTATTACTGGTTCGTCATATTCACGACGGCTAAGGGCATCCGAAACGACATTGGCTTTTCCCGGAAGATATTTAATGTCATAGTTATACTGATTAAGTACAAAGGCCCATTTTGCAATTCGTGGGGAGGTGGACTTATGTTTGAAAACCCAAGTTAAGGGGGCGTGGTCGGTATAGATCGTAAACTTGCGAGAGATTACATATGATTGGAAGACCCTAAGGGCATTGAAAATAGCTACAGCCTCTAGGTCCGTAACTCCGTATCTTTTTTCTGCAGGCAGAAGAGATCTCCCTGTATATGCAATGACACGTTCAGCACCATCCTGGACTTGGGCTAAGACAGCTCCAACACCAGTTCGGCTAGCATCTGTATAAATGCGAAACTCAGCTCCAGGACTAAAGTCAGGGTATGCTAGTATTGGGGCTGTTGTAAGTGCCGTTTTGACTTGGTCAAAAGCCTGTTGACACTCAGGAGTCCATTTGTACCTGACATCTTTCTTTGTGAGACCGGTTAAGGGAGATATTATTTGTGAGAAGCCCTTAATGAATTTACGATAGTAATTGGCCATGCCGAAAGGACCTAATCTGTGTAACAGTTTTTGAAACAGGGAATTCATTAACAGCCTTGACCTTCCCCGGATCAACTTCTAAGCCTTGGGCAGAGATTATATGTCCCAAATATTTGACTTTTCTCTGCGCAAATCGACATTTTGATGGTTTTAACTTCAAATTAGCCGTCCGTAGGCGATCAAAGACTTGTTGCAGATCTTTCAAATGAGTTTCAAAGTCCCTACTGAAAACGATGATATCATCGATATAGACTAGCGAATTCACCCAAAGAAGATTACGTAAGACCGAGTCTAATAAACGTTGAAAACTACTGGGCGCGTTTACGAGACCGAATGGAAGTTTTAAGAAGTGGAACTCTCCAAAATGGGTACAGAACGCGGTTTTCTCCTGGTCATCCTCGTGGACCTGGACTTGCCAATAGCCAGACTGCAGGTCAAGGGCAGAGAAATAGGTCGGTTTACTTTGACCCAAACTGTCTAATTGGTCATCAATACGGGGCAAAGGGTAAAGGTCAACCTTTGTCCACTTATTCAAGCGACGGTAATCCACGCAGAACCTCCACTGACCATTTGGTTTGCTGACCAAAACAACTGGACTGGAGTAGGGAGAGTCTGATGGAGTAATTATGCGAGCTTCTAACATCTCATCAAGCTGTCGTTTAGTCTCCCGTCGCATGTCTAGGTTTGCTCTATAAATGCGGGATCTAATAATAGGAACGTCCTATTTCAAAACTATCCTATGCTTAACACCCTTTGCAGTGCCCAGTTCCGATAGGTTGGCTGCAAAAACATCCCTATTTCTATTCAATAACATGTACAAGTCCTGTCGTTGTAATGTTGTCAACGTGGTTTCGGTGAAATCTAATTGATCCGTAATGCTAGGTTGACAAGTAGCTTTATCTGGGCCTATGGGGCTTGATACGGGGGGTGATTGATGTGTCAGACCATCCGGATATGGTGCCCGTGGCATGGAATTGTCTTCCGCTGTCGGGTCTAGGGGAATT
Source organism: Hanleya hanleyi (assembly GCA_036873755.1). Classification (NCBI taxonomy): domain Eukaryota; kingdom Metazoa; phylum Mollusca; class Polyplacophora; order Lepidopleurida; family Hanleyidae; genus Hanleya; species Hanleya hanleyi. Next base: position 152,842 of record JAVTVY010041060.1, read on the forward strand.
ATCTGCTCATCCAGAGACAATGAACAAAACTTACCAACAGCTGTCTTTGCATGAATTGTAATTGGATGGCACGTGGGGTTTACAACTTTATAAGGACTCCCCACTGCATTCAAGGTAACTAAACTCTTTGACCCAGCTAAGCCTAACTTATTCAACAATCCAGAGCCATTAATTATACCCACTAAGTTATCCGGAAGTTCTTTTTTAGAACAAGTTGGAATGACCGCTTCTGTCCTGGGGGGAATAATGACATCATGCACTGAACAAATGTCAGTCCTATGCAGAATGAGTTTATTCCTGTTAAAGTCCATAACAGCTCCAGTCCCTCGAAGGAAATCCACCCCTAATACCACTCTGTGGGTTAAACCTTCAATAATTTGAAATTCAACCCTATGTGATTCAGTTCCTATTTTCACAGTCAGAATCGTGGTTCCTGTCAACTGCAAAGCTTCCCCATTAATAGCCGTAATACGGGTAAATTCAGATCTATTTCGAGTAAGGCGGTTAGTTGAGGACAATTTACAAAAGAAATTTTCCGAAATTGCTGATATAGCAGCTCCCGAATCCAGAAGTGCCAACACAGGTGAGTCCATAACTTCCATCGCTACCACGTTATCGCTATAAATGGGCTGTTGGTCAGACTGTATATGAGCTAAACGCCGAATCAGAGCGTACCAATAGGTCATGCTCTCGCCCTGGTAAGGAACGGCTACCTGCAGAAGTTTGTTTACCTACTGCCAAACGTTTCGCTGGATTTTCCCTTTTATAAAGATAGGAATAGAGTGTTGTTGTACGCCCACTAGATCTATAATAATAGCAGCATTTCTTTCGTGTAGCAGGCTTTCCTAGTTTAAAGGTCGGGATTCCCAATTCCTATTGGATCTACCACCCCTGTTCTGATTTTGATTTTGATTTTGGTAATAACTATGACCTTGAGGGTTCCTGTTTTGTCCATTGCCATTTTGTCGATACCCCTGATTACGCTCACGCGGTCTCTGGCTATATTGATTCTGGTTATATTGATAACCCTGGTTTTGTCTCGGATTCCCTTGATAAGGTCTTGATTGGCATTCTCGAGAAAAAAGGCCCGGTTTCCGACAATTGAAACAAATAATATTACTAAAATTTGTCAGCCTACCCATATTCCTAAAACACTGATCTGAATTATGTCCTAGAACTGAACACGTGGCACATCGAAAGGTGGTGGGATTTGGCTGCACAGGGCGGGGTGCTTCGGCCACATACCTTTGTCGTGCCGGCTCCTTGAACCGATCTTCTGTGGTGGATCGTGTCTGTAACTCTTTCCCGACAGCGGCTATCTGTCCCTTCAGTTCGTCTATTTCTACTTTTAAATTGGCCTCATAGACATTGTCTAAACCCGCTATTTGTGGTTGTTTCGCTGATGCCATTTGAGTAGCCACTTCCGCCAACTTCGAACATTGTATAGTAGTTTCCAAGTCGGCCGGATTCTGCATTATCACTTGGCACCCTATTTCAGGTCTCAACCTTCGTATGATCTGTAACTTAGTTACGTCATCCGTTTTTCCTAATCGGCAGGCCAGCTGCACCACTGAATCAATAAATGCGCCAGTCGCCTGTGACGAGCCTTGCCTTAAGGCATAGAATGCAGTCTCCAGATTAAACATCTGTCTCATGTTTAAATATTTGTTTTCGAAAGCCTGGCGCAATCGTGGCCAGTCCTCGCGCTGGGCGTCGAGTAAAAGCGTGCACCATACTTCTGCAGCATCTTTAATTAAGAGCCGAAAATGCTGTACCTTTTGATCATCATGAATACCATTTAAATTCAAAAAGATTTCGAATTTTTGTAACCAAATCCGAGCGTCTTCATGCGCGCTACCAGAGAATTTCTCAGGGCGGGTGGCATTCATCATAGCCATAGTTATTTCTTCGTTATGCACAAGATCTGCATTTATAATAGCCTCATCAACAAGTTCGTTTACTAAATCCGGATTATCAACTAATTGATCTACGAAGGGATCATACTCAAATGGGTCGGGCTCTTCATCGCTATCAAGAGGTGCCTGTTCTAACACAGGATCTGCCAATGGTTCCCCAAAATTTTCTACCGGTTCCCCAAGATTTTCTAATGGCTCCACAAAGTTCTCTAATTGTTCCGGAAGATTTTCTAATGGGTCCGCAAGGTTCTCTAATTGTTCCTCAAGTTCTTCTCCTTGAACTCCATTATTTATCCCGGGCTCTTCAAATTCTTCCCCCTGAATTACATTATTTATTGCATTATCATTCAGAAATATCTGCGGTGGATCGTCCTCTACATCCTGACCAAATTCGGGCTCCGGATCTACTACTCCCTGATCAAAAGGGACACCCTCGTCTCGTACAATTATTTCCTGTACATCTATTCTCCTTAACTCGGGACTATCTCTCCCATTATCCTCTTCATTACAAGCGTCTAGTCCGTCATTCATAATCCAGCCGTCGTCCATTAGAGAATATCCGCGTCCATAATCCAAAGACCTATTCCATTTCCATGGAGCATTTATGAACATCTTCATATAAGCATTTATAGGTAGGAGCATTTATAGGTAGGATAATAGGCACAGGGGCGCGTGTAAACGTACCACTACGTAAATTCATGTAGATACATATCAATAACTACCCAATACGGACTAAATTAAGCAAACTTTTCCTATAGTATTGTTGTACCATTAATAACCGTACAAATTCTCTCCAGCATCGCATTTGGTGTCAATTCAAAGACTGTATATCCAAACAATGCCAAAGCAATAACTAACAAAACAAGTAACAGACATAGCAAGTGAGAAATCATGACTTGTGATTTAGAAAGAGCTAATCTCTAAAATTGTGTACGGTCACGGCAAAAATCGCAAAACCAATCCACCATCTGCCCGGATATGTTCAAGCACCATATCACCACTTTGAGGTTTCCCTGGAAAGCCCCAGTTTGGCTATGTACGGACGGCCAAAAGGCTCCAATCAAACTTACAACTCGCTTGGCAAATACGAAAGTAACCGGTGATCGTGCGCTTTGGACAGAGAGGATATGGCTTATACGATATTCACCCCTCCGTAGGCATACTTTCCCTCCAAATCAAATAAATAAACAAGTCAGATAGTAGAGTTTGTCGATGCTCTTTTGCTTTACTAAGTCTGCCACCAATAAATGATAATATTCACATCTTTATAACTTTCATATATATATATAACCAAAAACCACCTACAGCAAGTCACCCGTCTAAAATAGGATCATATGAAACCTTAATTAAATAGTCTGATCCGTAATATCGAAACTGCTACCCGACCTTGTCGGCATGCTGGGTGACAAAGTGGGCAAGTCATTTGGCTCAGACCAGGACCTAAATATGGGGGGAGAGGAAGAGGCCTAATTGACATAGGCGTCGAGGTTACCAAAGGAATATTGGCCCCCAAATTGTCCTGTGAAGAGGTACTAGAAGGAAAACCCTCTACAGGATGATCGAAGGTTCCTGATGCATTCAAGGTAGGTGTTCTCAGATAAAATACCGTTATTTTTGTCAACGAACATGTTCTGCAAGTAGACACCACAAATAACCTGGTTTTTATGGCATCACAAAACAAATACGGCTCAACTAGACAGTTGGTTCCCAACAATAAATTTTCCATCTCTTTTCCATATTATAGCGAGTTTCTAAACTATCTATATGAAGATGTTCATACTCACCTAAACTTTTGCGAAAAAGCCCCACTTGTTCGTCTGGAATTTGGCTCTGTTATATCTTCAGTTGGCTTCCACAGAATCCTGTCACGAAAATGTGCGTGGATTCGTACCAACTTCCTACATTTATACAGGGCCAAACTCCTGGGGGAACGTTTTGCATGACGCGGAATTTATTCCGTGCCCCGATCTCATTGGTCAAAGTTCTCGTACCATGGATCGAACTTCTAATAATCTGGTCGTTATATCAGATAAGAGTCTCCTCGCATATTATGATTTTTCCTGAGCCATACTATACTATCTTAGTATATTGTATTTAAGATTTTTTTCCTTTTTATTATATTCTGTAGAGGAGATATTAAGATTTTTTCCTTTTTTCTATATTCTGTAGAGGAGATAATTTACGGCTTCCATCATTTTCCTATCCTTGATTTATCCAAGGGCTAGTAATATCCTCTACATTCGATCAAGTATTTGTACCTTGAAGTCATTAATCTTGGGAGATAACATTCCTCTGTGACTGTTTTATTTCTTCTGTAGCCAAGACACTAAAATCAGGTATTTCAAACTTGTACCTTGGGGTCAGTATTTTACACCCAGATTAATCGACCATGACATATTATACTATCGGTCCGATTAATCTCTGCATTTTCCATATACATGGTTCTTAAGCCTTCCAGCCCTATCAACAGGACACATTTTTCCTGACCCCAGCCATTTTAATTTACTTTGCTTTTTCTTGCCGGCTTTTCATATAAAAATGCTCCTAGCACAGATTGATCATACAAAGATATTTCCTTGTTAAATGATTAGACAATTAACTTTTGCCTTACACAAAATAATGACTCACTCATCAGCATTTATTAACTGTGCTGAAAGGTCGCATAAATGACCACAGTTTTTCTCCATGGACCACCTTGGTGTGTTATTGGCAAGTGTATTTTTCTGTATTGCCTGAGGGGCAAGCATCTGGTCTCCAATTCCAAAGTGGTTATTCGTGTTCCCTCAAGCAAATGGCAAGTTAATCACATTCCAGTGATAAATTATTCATACTCTAGTTGAACTGAGATTTCCAACAAGAAAACTATATGTTATTCCTGTATCCCAATTTCAGAGTACAGCCCTACAACTTTTACTAAAGTTTCAAGTTTCATAATCAATTATCATTCGTGTTCTATGATATAATAATATTTGTTATCATATTTATTCTATGATATAATAATATTTCATATTTGTTCTATAATACAATACTCTCCATGAGCAATCACCGAAGATTATTATTTGCACGGATATGCACCTATTCGCCCGTTGAAGTCGGGCTGTGATTGGTCGCCAGTCTGACATGCGCGACAGATATAAGATACAGACTGTCTCACATCCTAATTGGCGACATGTCCGATAGAGGAGCAAGTAGTAAGAATAGGCTAAATTTCCTCTTACTTGTGGCACGCTCACTTCCGGTTGAGCGGCGCGCTGCCCTCAGCCAATCAGAAGCGAGTATTTTGACCCGGTGCATTATGGGACATATCCAAGATGGCAGCGTCTGCCTTCTGGTTCAAGATGGCGGCACGTCCGGTGTCGAAAACTGACCATTTTGTCGGAATGCGGTCATCTATTGTCGAAAACTTAACCTCGTATGGGTCCCGCCTAGGTTAAAGTCATTTTTTGTGGGTGTTACTATGGTTTGTGGGGTCTCGTTTTTCCCGTCTCGCCGAGAAAAACACAATGGGAGGGGTCCCGGAGCGAATCGGTGAAATTTTTGGGAACAGTCATCGAGGTCTATATAGTCCAATAGGCTGGCTATGGGGGGTATAGGCTCAACCTGGGAAATTCACACACGTTCATTGTGATATGGGTTGTTTGGGTTTGTTTTTTACCTCTCGTCATTTAGAACACGATGGGAAGGGTTTCGAAGCGAATCGGTGAAATTTTTGGAAAAGTATCATATAGCCCATATAGTCCCATACTGGCTATATGGGGGTATAGGTTCAACCTGGCAAATTCACACACGTTCATTGTGATATGGATTGTTTGGTCTTGTTTTTCACGTCTCACCATTTAGAACACGATGGGAAGGGTTTCGAAGCGAATCGGTGAAATTTTTGGAAAAGTACCATATAGCCCATATAGTCCCATACTGGCTATATGGGGGTATAGATTCAACCTGGCAAATTCACACACGTTCATTGTGATATGGGTTGTTTGGATTTGTTTTTCTCGTCTCGTCATTTAGAACACGATGGGAAGGGTTTCGAAGCGAAACGGTGAAATTTTTCGAAAAGTACCAAATAGCCCCATATAGCCCCATACTGGCTATATGGGGGGTATAGGTTCAACCTGGCAAATTCACACACGTTCATTGTGATATGGGCTGTTTGGATTTGTTTTTCACGTCTCGTCATTTAGAACACGATGGGAAGGGTCCCCGAGCAAAACGGTGAAATTTTTGGAAAAAGTTCACCGAGACCCGGGTAGGCCCATAGGCCTATACCCCATAAGGGGTGGACGTTTTCGGGTCTAGGTGAGCCCCTAATGATCCTATGCTGTCAGGTGAGGTCTTATTTTGAAGCTCTCGTAGAGGAGCATCCGACTGGACTAATGGTTCGTCCGTTTTCAATATTCTGCGTATGCGCAGTGTGGCCGTACTATAGAAAACAGGTATTTTAGGGGGTATGTTGGTGTGCGTTTTGGGTAGAGATGGGCCGCTATGGGTCCGAATGGATCGTGGTAGGTGTCAAAGTGAAGCTTGTGTAGGGTTGAGTCAGAATGGCGTGTTTTTAAGTGCAAGTGGCGTCAATCTGCGCATGCGCAATTGGTTGTATTAAGTAAAGTGGCCATTTTGGGGCAGTACAGGAAGGTATTTGGTGTCGAGATGGACCATCCTTGGTCCGAATGCGTCCTGGGAGGTGTCATTTTGTAGCTGTCGGGGAGTAGACCCCTATTTAAGGGCTGTCCACGTCATCTGTGACGTCATCGGTGGCGTCATCAGTACGAGTAGTAGCGAAAGTGGACATTTTGGGGCGTTGAAGGAAGGTATTTGGGGCAGAGAGGGACCATACTTGGTCCGAATGCGTCGTGCGGGGTGTCACGTTGTAGCTCTCAGATTGTAGACCCCGATTTGAGGGATGTTCACGTCATCTGTGACGTTATTGGTGACGTCATCAGGACGAGTAGTAGCCAAAGTGGACATTTTGGGGCAGTGAAGGAAGATATTTGGTGTAGAGGGACCATCCTTGGTCCGAATGCATCGTTTGAGGTGTCATCTTGTAGCAACGGCCGCCAACGCCAAGCTTAACGCTTCAACGCCCTGGTGAAATAGCTCAGAAGTTCTGATTTTCTAGATATTCCATGGAATTGTCACTAATTCTTCGAAATGCAGTTACGGCCGTCAACGCTCGTAGTTACGCCTTGACGGTCTAACATAGCGCCTTGACGCCATGATATAGACCGGAGAGAGAACAACAACAACAACAAGGATGACACTTGAGAGAACAACAACAACAAGGTTTTTTTCATATAGTTTATTTTCTCCAATGTTACATCATACCCACGCAGGAGGAGCCGCGTTGGGTATGTTTACAACTCAAAAAGAATCTTGCCCAATCAGACGCCACCATTTGCATCTGTCATATTCGTTCCTGTCCGTTAGATGTATTCTTGTCCAATGAGAAGTCGCCATTTCAGAAAGTTCCATCTTTGCTCGGTGTGACCTAAGCGTCGTCGGGCAGGCCTGGATATTCTTCGGACAGCATGTCCTGAAACAGTTGTTTGCTCATTCTGATCGCGCTTTCCAGGGCTTCGGTGGGTGGTAGCCCCATAGCCTCTTCCATGTGACGCTTGATCTTCATGATGGACCTGTGCGTGGGGTCGCCTTTCATTTTAAGCGGTAGTAAGGTATACTGTTCATAGATCGCCATTGTTGTTTTCCTGATGCGGGGGCACATTTGGGTGTACGCATGTTGTAAATTATCCTCTCCGGCGTCCTCGATCGCTGCAGCGTAAGTATTGATAGCTGCTGTCACAATACGATCCCAGAAGGTAGGTTCTGCCTCACTTTCCACGGACGTAGGCTGACTATCTGAGGTCAAGCTCTCCGTATCACTAGATAGACTCTCAGCAATCTCTGTTTCGGTATGAGTCGATACACTCTCAGAAGTCTCTGTATCAGCATCCGCCTCAACCGACTCCTCAGAGTCTTCAATCCCGTGTATATTTTTCTGGTGTCGCATCATATCGTAATGTCTGATGAACGTGCGTTCGCACTCAGAGCAAGTATAAGCCATGTTGACGGTTGAACGTCGACTGTGCGTGTTTTTGGAAATACGTTTGCTTTTATAGACAGTAGCGCCCATCAACGCTTAGCTTAACGCTTCAACGCCCTGGTGAATTAGCTCAGTAGCTCTGATTTCCATGAAATTGACACCAATTCATCGAAATGCAGTGGCGCCCGTCAACGCCTGTCGTTACGCCTTAACGCCCGTCTCAACATCTTCACACACTTTCTAAGCGCTTTAACGTCGTTTAATGATGCGTTCGAACAAATGTTTCTTTTGTGCTATTGCTCTGACATACGCCGCTTTCCAGTTCATGCCCGAGGTTTTCAACATCGACGCTGTTCTTTCAATTTCCATATGGACTGGGTTCTTATCCAACAATTTCATATGGGTCACGAGGTCGACATACCGCTGACGTAAATCCCGTCGTATTCTGGGTGCCAATCTGTTATGGGCTAAAATTGCGGCTTCCTCTTTCGAATACCCTTTGCGTTGGAACTTGTTTTCTTTGACCCTCAACGTCTTGCCCATCTTGGCGTTCATACTTTCTTTGAACAAATCCTTCCATCGCCTCGAGTTCACATTATGTTCATTCCCTTGTACGGGTTTGAATTGGTCCTTCACGGTTGGGTGATATTCCGGGACTGATGGTATGAAGGGGCCGCGCTGTATAGAGGTGGGTTGCTGCTGCTGCTCTACCAGATGTGGACTCGGTGGATGGTGTCGGGGTATATGGCGTTGCGGTGATCCCTCGCCGGGTAGCAGGTGGGTCGTCAGCCGGCGATCTTCGAGGGTATGGGCTTTTAAATCTACGAATAGGTAGCCGTACGGACGACTTGGTGCGCCCTGAAACGCCTGCATGAAATGGACGATGTTCTGAGGATAAATTCGACCACCAAACACACGGATTTGTGCTCTGTCAATGGGATTGGAGAACAACACAAAGTATTGGCAGTTCAAGGCAATATCTCTGGACGCCTTCCCTTGAGGAAAGAGATTCTGGGTCAAATAGATGACGGACATATTCCTATGATGGGATCCTTTAGTAAACAAGTCGGCAGCGTGTGAATTGTCCTTGGCCGCACTCATCAGATCATCTAGCACTACCACGTTGGTCTGCTCGGGATCAAAGTAATACGATTCGTCTATGTCGTGAGGAATGCCTGGGACGAAACTCACATACCGTAATCGCGTAGTTTCGCAGGCGGGCTGTCATTGGGTATAACACCAAACAACATGTGTCGGCGCTGGGGTTGCCACACCTTCCTTTAAGAACTTCATCACCCAGGACGTCTTTCCACATGCCGTAGGGCCGCTCACCGTCATCGTATAGGGATGCTCCACTGCACTTGTTGGACCTATAGCGGGACTCGGCGGTGTCTCTTGGTTGTGTTTGCCTTGAATGTGCCTGAGCATACTATCGCGACGCGAGAAGGATCTCTGACAGAACGTACACGTACACGACATGTTGATCTGTCCAGAACCTTCTCTCGTCGCGATAGTATGCTCAAGCACATTCAAGGCAAACACAGCCAAGAGACACCGCCGAATCCCGCTATAGGTCCAACAAGTGCAGTAGAGCATCCCTATACGATGACGGTGAACGGCCCTACGGCATGTGGAAAGACGTGCTGGGTGATGAAGTTCTTAGAGGAAGGTGTGCCAACCCCAGCTCCGACACGTGTTGCTTGCTGCCAATGGCAGCCCGCCTACGAAACTACGCGATTACAGAATGTGAGTTTCGTCCCAGAGATTCCTCACGACATAGACGAATCGTATTACTTTAGACCAACGTGGTAGTGCTAGATGATCTGATGAGTGCGGCCAAGGACAGTTCACACGTTGCCTAAAGGATCCCATCATAGGAATCTGTCCGTCATCTATTTGACCCAGAATCTCTTTCCTCAAGGTAAGGCGTCCAGAGATATTGCCTTGAACTGCCAATACTTTGTGTTGTTCTCCAATCCCATTGACAGAGCACAAATCCGTGTGTTTGGTAGTCGAATTTATCCTCAGAACATTGAACATTTCATGCAGGCGTTTCAAGGGGCAACAAGGCGTCCGTACGGCTACCTATTCGTAGATTTAAAAGCGTATACCCCCGAAGATCGCCGACTGACGACCCACCTGCTACCCGGCGAGGGATCACCGCAACGTCATATACTCCGACACCATCCACCGAGTCCACATCTGGTAGAGCAGCAGCAGCAACCTACCTCCATACAGCGGGGCCTCTTCATACCATCAGTCCCGGAATATCACCCAACCGTGAAGGACCAATTCAAACCCGTACAAGGGAATGAACATAATGTGAACTCGAGGCTATGGAAGGATTTGTTCAAAGAAAGTATGAACGCCGAGATGGGCAAGACGTTGAGGGTCACAGAAAACAGGTTTCAACGCAAAGGGTATTCGGAAGAGGAAGCCGCAATTTTAGCCCATAACAGATTGGCACCCAGAATACGACGGGCTTTACGTCAGCGGTATCTCGACCTCGTGACCCATATGAAATTGTTGGATAAGGACCCAGTCCATATGAAAATTGAAAGAACAGCGTCGATGTTGAAAACCTCGGGCATGAACTGGAAAGCGGCGTATGTCAGAGCAATAGCACAAAAGAAACATTTGTTCGAACGCATCATTAAACGACGTTAAAGCGTTTAGAAAGTGTGTTAAGGCGTTGAAACGGGCGCTACGGCGTAACGACGGGCGTAACGACGGGCGTATCGACGGGCGTTGACGGGCGTCACTGCATTTCGATGAATTGGTGTCAATTCCATGGAAATCAGAGCTACTGAGCTAATTCACCAGGGCGTTGAAGCGTTAAGCTAAGCGTTGATGGGCGTTACTGTCTATAAAAGCAAACGTATTTCCAAAAACACGCACAGTCGACGTTCAACCGTCAACATGGCTTATACTTGCTCTGAGTGCGAACGCACGTTCACCAGACATTACGATATGATGCGACACCAGAAAATATACATGGGATTGAAGACTCCGAGGAGTCCGTTGAGGCGGATGCTGATACAGAGACTGCTGAGAGTGTATCGACTGATACCGAAACAGAGATTGTTGAGAGTCTATCTAGTGATACGGAGAGCTTGACCTCAGATAGTCAGCCTACGTCCGTGGAAAGTGAGGCAGAACCTACCTTCTGGGATCTTATTGTGATAGCAGCTATCAATACTTACGCTACAGCGATCGAGGACGCCCGAGAGGATAATTTGCAAAAGGCGTACACCCAAATGCGCCCCCGCATCAGGAAAACAGCCATGCCGATCTATGAACAGTATACCTTACTACCGCTTGAAATGAAAGGCGACCCCACGCACATGTCCATTATGAAGACCAAGCGTCACTTGGAAGAGGCTATGGGGCTACCACCCACCGAGGCCCTGGAAAATGAGATCAGAATGAGCAAACAACTGTTTCAGGACATGCTGCCCGAAGAATATCCAGGCCTGCCCGACGACGCTTAGGTCACACCGAGAAAAGATGAAACTTTCTGAAATGGCGACTTCTGATTGGACAAGAATACATCTAACGGATAGGAACGAATATAACAGATGCAAATGATGGCGTCTGATTGGGCAAGATTCTTTTTGAGTTGTAAACATACCCAACGCGGCTCCCCCAGCGTGGGTATGATGTAACATTGGGGGAAAAAAACCATATGACAAAAAACATGTTGTTGTTGTTCTCTCAAGTGTCATCCTTGTTGCTGTTGTTGTTCTCTCTCCGGTCTATATCATGGCGTCAAGGCGTTATGTTAGAGCGTTAAGGCGTAACTACGAGCGTTGACGACCGTCACTGCATTTCGAAGAATTAGTGACAATTCCATGGAATATCTAGAAAATCAGAACTTCTGAGCTATTTCACCAGGGCGTTGAAGCGTTAAGCTTGGCGTTGGCGGTCGTTGCTACAAGATGACACCTCACACGACGCATTCGGACCAAGGATGGTCCCTCTCTACACCAAATACCTTCCTTCACTGCCCCGAAATGTCCACTTTGGCTACTACTCGTGCTGATGACGTCACCAACCACGTCACAGATGACATGAACATCCCTCAAATCGGGGTTTACATTTCGAGAGCTATAACACGACACCCCGCACGACGCATTTGGACCAAGGATGGTCCCTCTCTACCCCAAATACCTTCCTTCTCTGCCCCAAAATGTCCACTTTCGCTACTATTCGTACTGATGACGCCACCGATGACGTCACAGGTGACGTGGTCAGCCCTCAAATCGGGGTCTACACCCCGAGAACTACAAAGTGACACCTCCCAGGACGCATTCGGACCAAGGATGGTCCAAATTTCGACACCAAATACCTTCCTGTACTGCCCCAAAGTGGCCACTTTACTTAATACAACCAACTGCGCATGCGAAGATTGACGCGACTTGCACTTAAAAACACGCCATTCTGACTCTACCCCACACAAGCTTCACTTTGACACCTTCCACGATCCATTGGGACCAATAGCGGCCCACCTCTACCCCAAACGCACACCCACATACCCCCCTAAAGTGCCTGTTTTCTATAGTACGGCCAGACTGCGCATGCGCCGAATACTGAAAATGGACGAACCACTCGGATGCTCCTCCACGAGAGCTTCAAAATAAGACCTCACATGACACCATAGGATCATTAGGGGCTCACCTAGACCCCAGAACGTCCACCCCGTATGGGCCTATACCCCCATAGCCATGCAGTATAGACCTATGGGCCAACGCAGGCCTCGGTGAACTTTTTCCAAAAATTTCGCCGTATCGCTCGGGGACCCTTCCCATCGTGTTCTAAATGACGAGACGTGAAAAACAAATCCAAACAGCCCATATCACAATGAACGTGTGTGAACTTGCCAGGTTGAACCTATACCCCCCACATAGCCAGTATGGGACTATATGGAGCTATTTGGTACTTTTCGAAAAATTTCACCGTTTCGCTTCGAAACCCTTCCCATCGTGTTCTAAATGACGAGACGAGAAAAACAAATCCAAACAACCCATATCACAATGAACGTGTGTGAATTTCCCAGGTTGAACCTATACCCCCATATAGCCAGTATGGGACTATATGGGCTATATGGTACTTTTCGAAAAATTTCACCGATTCGCTTCGAAACCCTTCCCATCGTGTTCTAAATGGCGAGACGTGAAAAACAAGACCAAACAACCCATATCACAATGAACGTGTGTGAATTTCCCAGGTTGAACCTATACCCCGATATAGCCAGTATGGGACTATATGGGCTATATGGTACTTTTCCAAAAAATTTCACCGTTGCGCTCCGAGACCCTTCCCATCGTGTTCTAAATGACGAGACGTGAAAAACAAATCCAAACAAACTCATATCACAATGAACGTGTGTGAATTTCCCAGGTTGAACCTATACCCCCCATAGCCAGCCTATGGGACTATATACAGACCTCGGTGACTTTTCCCAAAAGCGGATTCGCTCCGGGACCCCTCCCATTGTGTTTTTCTCGGCGAGACGAGAAAAACGAGACCCCACAACCCATAGTAACACCCACAAAAAAAATGACTTAACCTAGGCGGGACCCATACAAGGTCCAGTTTTCGACACTAGATGACCACATTCCGACAAAATGGTCACTTTTCGACACCGGACGTGCCGCCATCTTGAACCAGAAGGCAGACGCCGCCATCTTGGATATGTCCCATAATGCACCGGGTCAAAATACTCGCTTCTGATTGTGTGAGGGCAGCGCGCCACTCAATCGGAAGTGAGCGTGCCACAAGTAAGAGGCAATTTAGCCTTTTCCTACTACTGGAGCAGTTATTAAGTCTGAGTTTAAATCAGATTGTCCATGCTAGGTCATTACCCTTTTAACCCTTAGTATTGGCATGTACCTGGATATACAACTGTAAGAATATCATCCTGTGTTCTCGTATGATTTCGCACCAGATTACTCCGCCCTATGTTCCCACAATCATTATCGCTTAGTTGAGGCAAACTTCACAGACGTTTGATATTGAACATTTCATTACTCGCATATTCTCGGCTATATTTCAACCAATTTAGACAACTTTTAATGTCAGACTATCGTAATTGTTTGGCAGAACATATACCCACAGTCACACAAAACAGAACGACTGCAATCACTGAAATCCCTTCATGGTCGCCATTTTAAATTTGAGCTTCAGCCTTTGCTGACAGGAATACTCATCTGAGGGGGGCATTACTTTTTCATCCAAAATAGCACCAACGTTTTCTGGCGCATACGCAGAACCGTTATGAAAGCAAATGGTAGAATGAATTAGTAAATGCGTAGTTTGGACACTGGATGATCCATTGGTGTCTCTATCGATCCACGAGTATTATATTATCAACCAAGAAAACAAGGATACAAATGTTGTTGGTTACCTCACCGGTCATTCTGACATCCTTATCCATGATCACTATTCATAGGTCTGCCAAACAAAAGCTTCATCTGGTTCTACTCTGGAAACGGGTGTGCCCTATTTCGAAACCTCATTTTCCCACTACGACCGCTCCACTGTAAACATAACTCTAACGAATGAAACGAATTCTAGCTCCATATGATTGACGTTTAGGCCTATGTCGTTGACGTGGTAGAATACAGAAGTAGTTGACATGGTAGAATACAGGACAGATCGCTTGTGCACTCCAATCTATCAATTCAACTTCTCATTGTATCAAGTTCGCCAGTTGAAGCAGCGTATTCCTGCGAAGTAGGCTCTCATTTGCAAATTGTCCGGTAATGAGTGAGTCCCAATCTTAATAAATTAATATCCTATCAATGCTCCCCAATCGTATATGTCGCTATGTAAGATCTTACTGATTTCAAGTGAATTTTGTGTTCGGAGCGCCCAGCTCATGAATATTTAATAGTCTTATGACATCACGACCGCATTTTAACTACTTTACGTGGGTTGGGTAGGGGAGTTAGGTTCATGGACTCTGTGTTAACTCAAGGTTACGCCAAGGACGAGTCCATAATTCTACCCCGCATTATGGCGCCAACCTGGCGGGAGGGCGGCAACATCAGAAGATACTCCCACAGCTTGGCGTGTGCTTCGGCTGAGCCAACCAGAAAGCACTTGTCATTACGTTCCCTTCAAAGAACTATGAAAACCTTTCGGGATTGGTCAACACGCGCGTTGCTGCAAGCCGGTTAGATCCTGCAAGCGACATATCCAGATGGGGAAGCAGTTAGGATTTAATTTTAATTAGATTGGAGTGAGTCCATAAGGAGAACCGTTGACATTAGAACCTTGATTTTTGGCATGAACGTGCATTAGGGGACTATTACCCGCAAGTTCTGAGCTGACCTACTTTTGATGAAAATTTGACCTAATGCCTCCTAAGAACATGGAAATGCGCTTAATTAGGTCAATGTGACCTGACCTAATTGGGTCAAGGTCAATGTGACCTACCTTCTGACCCAATTTCTGACCTAATTAGGTGACCTAGAAACCTCGAAAATGGCAAAAACATGTCAATGCCTCCTACGACCATGGAAATGGTCAGTCTTCGGTCAACGTACGCGCTTAAATCATATCAACCCTACTTCGTAGGTCATGTGACGTTAGTCATACTTCCATGTATACATGTAGCAAACATAAAACATGCCCGGTTAATTTGCACAGTTCACATACTCGACTTTTGCGTAATTGTCGAAACGCGCTAATCGATCAGGGTGATCATTTGTTCACTTACCACAGATACGGACGATACGAGTACTTCAATAAATACTTTTTTTGTGAGAAATCTTTTTTACGCGAAATAACTCAACTATTTATTACATAACATAACACATATCAAAATAAAAATCAAATCAAATTTGACCTTCAAATGAACATTCTGATGCCCTCTTCTTTTGACGCCCTCTTTTTGTCTTCTGAATTAATAGTGAATGAAGAATCAGATCAGACAGGTTTTCTATTTCTTGGAAGATAGGATTGAAAATTATTTTAGCAAAATGTACCAAATAGTAGTAAGAGAGGGTAGGTTCCAAGCCACCCAGTTCGCGTTGTTATTACTTAAATACTAGAGAAACGCCGCCATGTTGGTGCGGTGTCGGGGTAAGAGATGGGGGTTCCAAGCCACCGAGTTCGCGGTGTTATTACTCAGCCGCGTTGGTGCGGTGTCGGCCCGGTGTTGCCGCGGGCGCCGTTCGTCGACGAATCGGCGACGCGTGACTAATGCGTATAACGCCCGCGGGCACAATTCACCGGCCCGCGTCTATACCCGGAGGCGGTGTTGTAATCTGACGCCCCATCCATCATAGTGAACATCAATTGCGGAACACCACCGAGGCTTGTCCTAATTTGCGGTGCTAAAGAGTGTGTTACAGTTAGTAGAGGGTTCCCCCATATAAAAGCCGGGAACTCTCCCTCTTGGACCATAACGTTCGCCGAAATGGACAGGTGTTTGCGCTGTCAGATGATAGCAAGGCATGATGTCTACAGAATGTTTGGAAAACGTTATTTCGATTGTAATTGGTGCGGGGTTAAATTAAAACAAACATTTTGGGACCGACATTTCATGAAATGTCCAAAACGTCCGTGTCAGAAGGACGTGTGCACCTGTGGATACAAACTTGAAATATTTGCGATAGAGAAAATATTAATGGAAAAAAAGTGTGAAATAAACGTGAACAAAGGAGCTATTCATTTTCGCATAGCTCTCGTTAACGCGCATTTAGAGTTAGGGTGTTTTGTCAAGGTCTTAGATGACCCCATTTGCGGTGTTCACAAGACTGCGGGAACATTGCGGTGTCCACTTTGTTGGAATATGGAACGTGATTGGGCAGAACTCGTCTATGAAAAACACCTCATTACAGCAGACACGTGGGCGGGGATAATGGTATAAATGGGCAGAAAGTTTGTATTTCTCCGCTCACTTTCGAGAACCATCCGAAGCCTACAACCAGCCATGTTTCATCTTTATTACCAAGTGGGGTTGAAAGTATACGGCGAGAACAACGCAGCGTTTATCTCTATTATGGACTATGCCGAATCTACTCGAAACAATCCGCAGAGATGTGCCATTCTGACAGTAAAGGCCTGGGAGACTCTGAAGACCAGCGTAGAAGAGATGGACAGATTGTTACGTGAAAAGGGGGAAACGAGAAAGCCCATACAACTCGACGGTGATCTTCATCTCACTCTGAACGTCTATCGGTCAAGACCGTGCATACATATGCGGATTTGGCCAAAGAATGGTAACGACAGATATCCCACAAGGCGGGGGATAATGCTGGACGAGAGGCTATGGATGGCCCTGAAAGCCCAGATGACATCTGTCGATACTGCCATAAAGGAAATGTTGTCATCATTCCAAATCGATGCGACCTCCGACAACCTGGAAGAACCGGACTCTGTCCACCCCCTTTCCTCGAGTAAGTGTGAGACGGACATCTTTTGGGAACGAACGTTCGACTACGCATATGCGACTGTCGTTATATTGAAGATCATAGAACTCGATCGTGAACGGTGCAATGAGTGTAAAATAGACCACCCATCTCAAAGGCAGCACCCATGCATGATGATACCGGCAGCCCAGAAAGTGGAAGCTCTGTTCGAAGATGCGTACAACATCGTAGACGAGGTCGACGTACTGAGCGAATTTACGAGACTAGTAGACGTAGAACGGGAACTACCGACCCACCCAATTCAGCGGTCAAATGTCCACTGCCCCGACTACAGAGAAAACATCAAGACAGATACCTGGAAGAATGCCTTATACGAAACCGTTAAGCAAAGGATGAGTGAGTGAATTAGTACCATCAGGATTACGGGTGATTCGCCATTAATAGTGTTAATGTGCTCAGTCAACATTAAACATCGGCGATTGTGGAATACCTGCCACATGCGTAACCTACCATCGACTTTTAGCCCGCACGAAGTCGACCGAAATACTTTATATGGAAAAAATAACAACGATGAACACTCATTCAGACTTGAAACAATATTTATGGAGGTATGCGATGGGGGGAGCCTGCCACCCACGCATATATATATATAACTGTAGGACATACTAGTGTCGCATACAATGTCTCCTTTCCCTCGTCGCCCTATACTTTCAACCCAACTTGGTAATAGGCGTAAAACATGATACGTATGGAAAGAACGCCAGTAACGCGGTGAAACGTGTGGAACTTGGTAATGTGAAAAAAGACGCGAAACAATGTGTTCATTCAGAATGTGACGCGGCGTCAACGTCCGTGTATAAATGTAATGATATATCCATTAATGAAGCCGCTCCTATATATTTAAATGGACACCCCCAACAAAAAAAACATTCATTTTGGACATGGAACAATATTCAGTACTGTATCTAATGCGGTGACAGCGTATATCTATATATGTGTGTGTACCGACTTATATGATCATTAATCATGTTGTTCTTGGATAAAGAAGATATATATTCATCAAATGCTGTTTCATCTGTTATTTTTCTACTCATATATACGTCAATGGCATGGTCTTCACAGTTTTTATCTTTAAAAATCGTGTACTTGATGGGATTGGGATTTTTCCATCCATTAATTCGTTCATAGGATTGGAAAAAAAGAGATCATTTAAGACGGCCGCCTACGCAGATGTATCGGTTAATTAAACAGTGTTTTAGGTGAAAAAAAATCACGAATTCGTGCCAAGCCCAGCTTTTCTGTTTTCGTTGTTTCGTGCTCACCTCGAATAGACATCTAATTATGGAGGAATGGGACTTTTTGTTTCGTGTCCTCGGCGGTTAACATTTTTCACCGCCCACGTATTTCTCCCCCATATGTCAATGACAACGCCGATTCACCGGCCCGCGTCTATACCCGGAGGCGGTGTTATAATCTGACGCCCCATCCATCATAGTGAACATCAAATGCGGGACACCACCGCGCCCTGTCCTAATTTGCGGTGCTAAATAGACCGACGTGTGTTACAGTCAGTTGAAGGTGTATCCGTTAATTAAACAGTGTTTTAGGTTAAAAAGAATCACGAATTCGTGCCAAGCTCAGCTTTTCTGTTTTCGTTGTTTCGTGCTCACCACGAGTAGACATCTAATTATGGAGGAATGGGACTTTTTGTCCTCAGCGGTTAACATTTTTCACCGCCCACGTATTTCTCCCCATATGTCTATAGTGAAGCGGTGAAACGCATTCACGCATTTAAATACGATACCTCCATGAGCAGCAGGGGGGGCGAGCAGACTTTTTTTGTACAGGCTGAGGGAACAGCAGATAGCGTGGGGGTGCCTAGAGGACTTCTAGGGTGTCGGACTTTTTTTGTGGAATCTGTTCAGAGAGCACATTTTTTGACAGAGATTATCAGGACAAAAAAACCACGACCGTTTCGTAGCTACGGGTTACGTGTAATGCAAACTGCAAATGTAGAGCCTCGGGACGGCCCACCACCCTTGCCGGCCCAGGCTCTACGCCGCAACCACCTATTAAACATACAGAATCGATGGAGATACCAGAGATACGATGAAGGGTAAACACACATGTCAGTGGCTTACATTGAGCTCCACGGAGCTCTGTGGTCGGAGTTGCCTGGGGGATCACTGTAAGGTCCACCTTGCTCGGCTCCGAAGGGGCGGTGGCACAAAGCCCTGCCTCAGGTGCGGGCTAGGTGTTTATAACCGCCTCTCACTGTGGCGAGGCTGCGGATATGTTAAAGAAACGGTTAAGGCCTGGAGGGACTTTCAGGCCGAGTTTCGACGCCTGGCTAAGATAGACCCATGGTGGCAAAAGGAAAGGGTCTTTGAGGCCGAGTTTCGGCGCCTG
This sequence comes from Hanleya hanleyi, assembly GCA_036873755.1. Lineage (NCBI taxonomy): Eukaryota > Metazoa > Mollusca > Polyplacophora > Lepidopleurida > Hanleyidae > Hanleya > Hanleya hanleyi. Next base: position 172,587 of record JAVTVY010041060.1, read on the forward strand.
GCTAAGATAGACCCCATGTAAATTCCACTTAGAGATTCCTTATCACCTAGTATACCCGAGTCGACGCCTGGCTAAGATAGACCCCATGTAAATTCCACTTAGAGATTTCTTATCACCTAGTATACCCGAGTCGACGCCTGGCTAAGATAGACCCAGATATGTTTCTAAAGAGAGTCTTGCAAAAATGCCAGCCCCGGAAAGGCCATTCCTCGACCTGGACACTCAGGTTCCTCCCCCGGTGCAGCTCCCGGCCGACGAGCGGTGGGTTGACATAATTATTGACGCCAAAGACGAATTCGAAGTCGACGGCGCCACCGCGGTCTTCTCTACATGGGGCGTTATGGAGCCGCCGGGCATCGACGACGTGGACGCCATTATGACAGACGAGAGAGCAGCAAGGCTCCTCAGGGCCCTAACTGGGGATGAATATATCATGAGGGTAAAGTTCCTGCGTCGTCTAGATGAGGTGCGGTGGGTCGTGGAAGACAAGTTCGACCCAGTGAGGACTGAGAGAAAGAAGGGGCAGGATGTGGTCGTGCTCACCCGAGTCACTGCGCCCGGTCTTCTGACCGGCATCGACAAGGTCTACTACAATAATGCCTACCCCGTCACTGCAGTCGTTTACGGCCTCTATCCGCTCAGAGAGCCAGACCCTGCTAATTTGGCCCCGATGAGAGATGGCGACCTCAACTGCGTTGCGCAAAGAGTGGTGGAGCATTTCGAAGGTGCCCTCAGGGGTCAGGGCCTTACCCCCACGAGAAGGCAGAAAATACAGGAGTGGGAGGAGAGGGTCCATGACAGAGGCGCCACGGTCGAGGACATTGCAGGGCTTGAGAAGGTCCTCAAGCGTGCAATTATCCTGCGGGACATTGCTGGCGAGGACGTCTACAAGAGCTGCAAATATGGTGGATATGGTGGAGGTTACCATCGGCCCATAGAACTTATCTGCCACAACGGCCACGCCTGGTCCAAATTACAACACATATAAGGGAAGTGGGAAGAGGTGCCGACATACTGACTGCGTCACATGACTTCACAGAATAGTCTTCTGGTTAACATATTCTAAAGCACATACCAAGAATCTAACGATTCGTGATATGTGTTGTATCTCAGGTACGCTTTTATTGTACCTGTTCATGTGGCAACTGCACTGGACCTGCACTTTCCCGCTACCAGACAGGTCTACATCTACGAGGGCGACGTCTGGGAAGCAATCAGAGATGCCACTCAGGATGAGCCACTAGCTGTCTGGCTTCTCGGCGGTGGAGATAAACAGCTCAACGTCGACCAGTTTGTGCTCCAAGACGGTCGCACCTTCAGGACGCAGGAGGCCCACCGTTTACTCCAAGAAGCCTGTGCCATATTGGGCGACGAGGCCCTGGCCGACCGGGCCTTCGGCGTGAACCACGCAGCCAGCATCATGGCAAAAGAGCACAACGGCTGGAAGCCGACCCCGTCCGGCTTCCTCGACGACATCCAGAAGGCCTGTGTGGAACACGGCCATGGCGGGCTGTGGAATGCAATGGACTACGATACGAGGGAAATCGTCAGCATTGACATGAAAGCCTGTTACCCCGCCAGCTTCCGAGGGAAAGGTGAGGCTAAGCCATATTTGGAGCGGTTTGGGCACCCCACCCACCGCATGACCCGTGTTTCGATTAACGGCCCCCTTCCTCAGGATATCGGCACCGGCTTTGCCGAGGTCCAGGAATGGGAGTTCGAAGAAAAAGTCCACCCCGTCATCACTGCCTGGTTCGGAAGGCATTTCGCAGAGCAGGGCTGGGCCCCAACGCCCCTGCTTGCCTTTCTTACAGAGTCTGGTCTCCTGAAAAACCTCAAGGTCTGTGAAGCTATCATCGCATTCAAGAAACAAACTGAGGTCTGGCTTCCAAAGGACCGCGACCAGGGCTGCAGCATTATCGGAAAGTTCACACAGGGCAGCAAAGCCGAAGGTAAAAGACTGACACGAAGGCTTGTGACCGACCAGGGTGAGCTGGCCTTCCTCGTGAGAGACACCCGCCGAAGCGGCACCCTGGTTGGCGCGCCCAAAAGATGCCCATTAGGCCACATTCTAACATATTACGACGGCTCGCAGCCCCAGTACACCCACTTGAGGCCCAGCATGCTTGCCTATGCCCATATAAACCTCGTCGCTATGCTGCAGCGTTTCGAACCCGAGGAGGCTGTCCGGGTGGCCACCGACAGCCTCTATATCCAGAAGATCGCGCTGCACAAGCTCGGGGGTGTCGAGGCTTACGTAGCCCCTATATGGTGCGACTGTAGAGAGGAATTGTGCATGAACTGCCAGCTCAACGAGCCATACCTTCCACCAGTATCCCCAGCCCACTGGCGCGACAAGGGTGAGCAGCTGTACATGCCACGGGAACACGCTGCATACCTCCCCAAGATAGAGTACATCAAAACATTGTATTAACTAGAATTTGACCTACCTTGATGAAATAGTACGTTTTGATGAAGTTGAATATGTTTCAATAAAGTACTGTAGTGTACATTTGAACAGCCAAGCCATATCCCTACAGAAACTGCAACAACTAGAATTTGACCTTGATAAAATAGGCCAAGGTAAATGATATGGTTATCCAGCTGATGGCCGATAGGAGCAATTATTGTCTGGATCCGATTGGGTGAAAACTATGGTGGTCATCTTTAATTTATGCGAAACCATTAATCTTGTGTATCTAAGATACCATTTCGCTGTTCAGTGTGAAACTTGGCATAGATCATCGATACATCAAGAAACTTTCAAGGACTCTATTTCCAGGTAACAGGCTGCATCTTCAGTCTGTCCCCGAACTCACGACCTTCATGACAATAGCGAACCACTCTATCCATTCAACCACGGAATCACTCTACAAGAGACTGTCTTTAAAGTCTATTTATACTTCGCACATGCGCTTGTTTTACCTAGAAAAACTATGTCATCATCTGGTTTGTCTCTGGTAATTCCTGCTCTCCTCCCCTGCACAACGCTCTTCAGTGCCGGAGGGAGACTTGAGTATGCAGTAAACCCACCAAGAGAAATATCAACCAGTTTAATATTGAATAAGCTGAAAGTTTCTTAGCATAGATTATTACCTCATTTCGGTATACCTGCCAGGTATGAAAGCATACCGAAATGAGGTAAGAATCTAAATGTATGCTAAGAAACTTTTAGGTTTTCAGTATTAAAGAGGTTGATATTTCGCTTGCTGGGTTCACCGCATTCTCAAGTCTCCCTCCGGCACTGAAGAGCGATGTGCAGGGGAGAAGAGTAAGAACTATCAAACACAAACCAGATGACATCATAGTTCTTCTAGGTACAACAAACGCATGTGCGAAGTATAATACACTTTAAAGACAGTCTCTTGTAGAGTGATTCCGCGTGATGTTAAACCCCTAACTCACGCATTCAGAGATGTACATCATTAAAGATTTTGCATGAATCGATGATGTGTATCGCTGAGTGAGTGAGTTAGGGGTTTAACATAGCGTTCAACACCTTGGAGGCCATCTTTAATTTATGCAAAAACTTTAATGATATATCTCTGACTGAGTTAGGGGTTTAACGTCGCGTTCAACACCATTTGGGTCATATAGCGATGATATACTATCTGCGATATGGTTAGCTGGACATGTGTGACTATCCATGTACATGCAGCCATCATGTAGAGGAAATTAAACTTCCCCTTGTGGCAACAGACATGGTACAAGACTCGTGCCTCACCCTATTGGGGGCCATTTAAGTGTTCTATATGAAAGTTGAATAACCAAATCAGGTCCTCTGAGTGGCAGGAAGGATGGGCAGCCATGTTTAAGTTATGCAAAATCATTTATGATCTCTATCTCTGATACTGTTGAAGAAGAATTATGATGTCATCTGGTTTGTGAAGTAATAGTTCCTGCTCTTCTCTCCTGCATATTGCTCTTCAGTGCCGGAGAGAGAGTTGAGTATGCAACCCGGACAGCGAGCCAAATATTAACCGCTTTACTAAAAGTTTCTTAGTGTAGTTTTTTACCTTATTTCGGTACCTTGGCGGCCATCTTTACTTTATGCAAAAACTTTAATGATGTATTTCTCTGGTACCATTTAAGTGTTCTATACGGAACTTGGTATACAGCATCGATGTATCAAGAGACTTGTAATGAATAAATTACATGAGTTCCCCTGAGTTCCCCTGAGTGGTGGGAAGGGTGAGTGAGTGAGTGAGTGAGTAGGATTTAACGGTGGGAAGGTGGTGGGAAGGATGGACAGCGATCTTGAACTTATGGAAAAGGCGTATTCCACGTAAAACTATACCACTTTCCGTCAAATTGTCTGTCTCACCGGAAAATGACGTTTGTAACATTAAAAATGTTAAAAAACTGACTCCTGTGTCTTGTACTGTGTTTGCTAAACACACAAATGTTCATCATCCGAACGCATATGGCACGATCATACGTAGAAACTTCTGCTCGTAGCCATGCGGTAACGGGTGCTATCTGAGTGTAATAGGGCGTTTCCCAAATGGTCACATCCGACTGGCCCTGTTACATCCGACATCGGTGCAATCACATTCATACAACGAAGACACACCTCCAGAAAGCGATTGATTGAAATGATCCCATGGTGGGCCTTGAAGTGCCCCCATCACAAAATAAAAAAGCATATCATTTTCCTGTGGTCTGCCACCGATTTTATTTTGTTTTCAAATATGTTAGGCCGTTTGTTTCTTAAGATAAACAAAGAAGCATGCTCCACTAGAGTGAGAAATAAAATAGCTAATTTGCACAACTTCGTTTTGGTCTCACGTAGACTCCCCCAGTCTTGCGCCTCGTGAAACTGACATGTTTGCATGTGTGAGAAATATTTGAATACAGATAATTTCATTGGCTCGTTTAACCCTTTCACCGATTAAACCCGGTGTACGGGGATAACGAGAGTGCCACCCGTACGACCATCCCCGGTTGACCGGGTTAGCTTTAAACCTGTTGGCCATCACGATGGGTACAGCACTTTTATTTTTTTGCATTCATTTTAACGGAAACCTATCAAACACTGTATACTTCTGGAAAGTCAAAACCTTGATCAATTTGATTCTCGAAATTGTTTGTTTGTTCCGCAAAAGAAATAAAGCAAAATTAGATGTTGAACGAAAAAAATCGGAGCGAAAAATGCGTTTTTTTCCACATACCGTGTGACGGGCCTCTCGGCAGCAAGCCGCAGAAATGAAAAAAATCATCGAAAACCTCATCCTAACTCCTGTATTTTTGATGTTACACGACTGGTAAAGCGTGGTGAATATTCCCCAGACGATTAAAACTGCCAACGACAACCAGCAAAGTTTATTTCCATATTTTTACGAGTCTTGATCCACAAAGTTTGACAACCAACTTTCTATTTCGCCCAAGATGGTTGCCGCCTTCGGACGACGAGCCAATCGGTATGCGTAATTTCGCCCACGTGACCTCCATCCGCCAACAGATAAGAAGCGCGTAGACAGTGGCTGGAAAAATGGAATTACATCATTTTCAATCCAATCGTATCCTCCGTTTTATTTTTGCCTTCCGTCCCAGGTCATGTGATGTACAGAAAGGGGAAAGCCTACACTTTCCAATGAGAGGTCAAACATTGCAAATGGTCGAGTACAACTCAAGATAAACACTGTCAAATGCGACCGAAAAAAGACGATTTCTCCGTTGAATTTTGACGTTTTCAAGTCGAGAAAGCCGGGGAAAGCGCATTCTCTTGAAGTAAAACCTAATTTTGTATGCTATTTTATTTATTTTGCTATAAAACTGGAGCAAATAACACCGGAGTGTTCATTGTGGAGACAGGGTCCCTATGTTTTTCTACAAATCTCAGACGCAAACACGTTTTCTAACAT